>CABHPR010132639.1:32393-56839 GCA_902168415.1 Peromyscus melanophrys
TGTGTGTGTGTGTGTGTGTGTGTGTGTGTGTGTGTGTGTGTGTGTGTATGTTTATCTGCACATGTATGCAGGTGCCAAAAGAAGCCAAAAGAGCATGTCAGATCCCATAGAGATGGAGTTACAGGTGGTGGTGAGATACCTTGTGTCGGTGCTGAGAACAGAAATTCAGTCCTCTCTAAGAGCAGCAGGTATGTTTTAATTTAAAAAAATCATACAATATGGTATTTCCCCTTACCCCAACTGCTTCTAGATTCTCTCTACTTCTCTATCCATTGAATTTTATGTTCTTTCTCTCTCACATACTTTTCAAAACAAAAACAAAAAAGCAAGACACACACACACATAAACTCCACAAATATGAAAATCAAAACAAACAAGCAAAAGACAAATAGGACAAAAAAATGACCAAACAAAGCAAAATGAAACAAAAAGTTCACAAAAATACGACTGAGTTCACTTTGTGCTGGCCAACTATTTTTGGATATAAGGCATGCCCTGGAGCATGGTTGGTATACCCAGTGACAGTCCACTGGAGAAAACTGATGTTTTCCTTTGCCAGCAGGTATCAGTTGCAGACAGCTTCTTGGTTAGGAGTGGTACGCCCACTTCCCTTCTCAGTACTCACACGCAAGAGCAAAAGAGAAGAGCAGCAAGCATCTTAACTGATGAGCCATCTCTCCAGCCCCAGTATCTACAGATTCTATTGGGGTTGGTCATGTGAGTACCTCTGCCCAGCACACATCAACATTCCACAACCAGGGAAAGGAAGAAGGTGTTTGGTATTAACCATACTGTTAGCTCAAATGTTTTCAGTTCAGTTTTCAGTGAAGCACTTATGAACTAATGAGAATCCTCCCAAAACAGAGATTCTCTGATACCAGTCAAAGGCCAATTTTGCAAGCAGGCATCCCCAAGAACAGCAGTCTGTAATCTTTTATATTAACTCCTTTATGAACATTAACTCATCACTGCTGCACCTATACTGTTAGCAGATCAACAAAGTAAAAAAATGTCGCTGTTTTCTAAGTCTAACTTTTAAAAACATTTGTATTCATTAAGCAAACATTTACTGACCACTTCCCATGACTAGGCAATGGGAATTCAAAGAGGAATACCATACTATCTGCCCCTTAAGAACTTATACTCTGGGCAGTGGTGGCACACGCCTTTAATCCCAGCACTCGGGAGGCAGAGGCAGGCGGATCTCTGTGAGTTCAAGGCCAGCCTGGGCTACCAAGTGAGTTCCAGGAAACCAAAAAAAAAAAAAAAAAGAACTTATACTCTAGAGAAAGATGAAAAAACAAAGGCTGTATTTATAACACAATATTTTAAAAATCATTACCTTGGTATGTTTAAAGAGTGACTAAAGCAAGATGGTGGAAGGATTAACCCTGTCTCCATGTGTAAGGGAAGACTGCCTAGAGAAAGAAGGGCCCACTTCAGCGGTCTCCAGGGAAGTATCACCAGACCTTGTGCCAAGATGAAAATGATCAGGAAGTGCAGTCCAGGTACCTTCACCTTCCAGCTGAGAGTGACACATGAATGGACATTGACAAAGCAATCTGAGGAGAAGTTCTAAGGCCCTAGGATGCAACAGGCATTCATTAAGTGGGGCTGCTGTGAAATAATCCTTTTGTATACTGTGAGGATTTGTCACTGTGATTGGTTTAATAAAGAAGCTCACTGGCCAATAGCTAAACAGGATAAAGTTGGATAGGAAAGCCAAACTGAGAATGAGGGAAAGAAGATTGGAGTCAGGGAGGATGCCAGCCAGATGCAGAGCAAGCAGGACAAGTAGAAAATGAGGTAACAAGTCATGGGCCACATGGCGGAGTGTAGATAAGAAATATGGGTTACTTTAAATGTACAAGCCTGAGCTATCGGCCAAGCATTTGTAATTAATCTAAGCCTCAGTGTGTTTATTTGGGAGCTGCTGGTAGGACAGAAAACTCTGCCTATAGGTGCTACAAGCCCTCCATCTGGCTCCAGCTAACTGAGCAGTTAACTCTTTACAGGTCATCATTATAAAGTAGTCATGGTCTTGACACCATCACTTAATCTCAGAGTCTCGGTTTCCAAAAGCATAAATGAGATGGTTGGGTGTAACTAAGTTCAAGCAATATATATTGACTGAAAATAAATAATACTTAAGCTGTTACAAGCCTCCTGATTTTAAATATTTAATGGTTTCAGCTCATTGCCCTGAATGTGACAGACTATATGAAGAGAACCCAGATTTTCACTAGACACCTACCTCCCTAAGCCTACAGACAGACATACACTTAGGACATACAGTTGAGTTGCTATCAGCAATTTCTGCCTCCAACTCAAACTCCAGCATGAGGTTGATAAAGAATGAAAATTTTGCTTTACCCAGCTCCCACATAAAATGTACAGGCACATGAGAAAGAGAAACTAAAGCAAGACCTAAGAAAAGATTTTAGCAAGAAAAATATTCACAAAATATGTGACCTTGAAAAAGCTTCAATCTACTTTCCTGGGGCAGGGGGGAATGGATAAAATGCTACCTCATGGTGCTGTGAGAAGTAAATTAATAATTCACAAAATAAGTATTTCATACATATTTGTCATTATTATTAATAACTAGAAAGAAGAATTAATTGCTTTGTGACTCAGTTCATCTGTTTCCACAGTAGCAAGACTACCCACTGGATATTAAGAGGATTTTACTTCAGGAGAAGGCAATCAGTAGATGGTCAAGGAGAAGGTATGGTGACCATGCAGGCACTCCTAGACACAAGATCTCTGAAGAACTATCCTCCATAGAACTGCAGACTTACTGCTACTTAGAAAGAGAAATCACTTCCCATCATGAGTGCAGACAGAAAAGACTGAAATAATCCCAGACATGTAGAAATACTCAATAATATATCTGCTATTAGCATCAAAGAGAGCAGTATACAAGGACCACAAAAATAGGTTTCAAATCTGACATGCATTTAGCAATACTGACAAACTGTATGATCATTTTTTCAGAACACTTAGTATTTCTAAGGTCAGCTGAAGCATGATTAAGATCTCCCTGTCAGGTTATAGTTATGAATATAACGTATATACATATATGAATGCAATAACAATTAGTGAAAAAAGAGGTCAGGGATTTGAAGAAGGGTGGTGAAGAGTATGTGAGAGGGTATGAGGGAAGAAAGAGAAGGGAGAAATGTTGTAATTAAATTATGATCTCGGGGACTGGAAAGATGGCTCAGGGGTTAAGAGTACCAGCTGCTCTTCCAGAGGACCCTGGTTCAATTCCCAGCACCCACATGGCAGCTCACAACTATCTGTTATAGTGGTATTCTATTTGTACTGAAATGTGATTTTATTTGTATGTTAATAAATAAAGTTGCCTAGGGGTCAGAGCTATTAGCAAGCCATAGCGAAAGCCAGGGCGGTGGTGGGTGCACGCCTTTAATCCCAGCACTCGGCAGGCTAAACTAGGTAGATCTCTGTGTGTTCAAGGATACAGCCAGCATTGGAGACACACGCCCTTAATCTCAATACCAACCATAGAAGACTTGGAGGTCTGTACAGAGAGGCAGTGACGAGGCAGTCACGTAGTTGGGTTTACAACCAATGAGAAGGCAGAACAGAACTCTTATTTAAAGTCAAACACACAGGAAATAGTCCCTTTCGGAGAGGTCTCTTGGCGGGAGAGGCTAGCTGGCGGAAAGCGGGTAAGACTCTTAGCTCTGACCTCTTTGGCTTTCATCTTTACATTGGCTCTGTGTCTCTTATTTAATAAGGCAGTTGGTTACATCTACAATCTGTAACTCTAGTTCCAGAGGATTTGGCACCCTTGCAGAGACATGCATTCAGGAAAAAAAAAAGAATCAATGCACATAAAAATTATGATCTCCAAAAAAAAAGATGTCTGTCAAACATAAATACATTTTAACTTATTACACCACATCAAGTAAGGCTAATGCTAATGAAGCATGAAGCAGGCCTATGTGACCAATGGTCACAGAGTCAGCAGGGCAAGCACTCAAACACCTGGCAGAAAGAAAACCTTTCTGAGGGAAGGCGATAATCAACCCCCTTTCCTCTAGAATGATAGATTACCTCTGGGCTTCCTAGTAGTTTTGATATGTATACCTATGGTATGTAACAATATGTCTATGCTGAAATCAAAACAGTATGTTTATCTGATAAACAACCATGGAGTGGGTGTAAGAGGAGACAGAATTGTTTTCTCATCACTCCCCTTCCCTGGCTTTCTTTAAAACTAGCATGAATGTAGATCTATAAAATAAACTATGTCTAACTCAACTACAGATACAGTCAAATACTACATTTCTGACAGATCTGGTCTTAAGACTTTTCACATTTACAAAGGTTACCTATGAAATTAATTTACTAGCCCAATAACCTCACTAGTAGTAAGGGAAATATAAATAAAATGAGATGCTATATAGTATAAATCAGTGTACTAAAAATGGAAAAGTTTGATAAAATCTACTATGAAGGTAGGAGAGAAAAGGTGCTTAGATACACTACTTATTGGAAGAGATATAAGTTGGCAATCTTTTGAGAGATAAATTTGTTATTGCCTATCAAAAGTCAGGTTGGCCCAAATACTATTCACAAAGAAGGCTATTTTTGAAAAATATTTATACATTTGTAATAGCAAAAAAGAAAAGCATGTAAGTTGCTTATAGAACCCTCAAAAGATAACTGGAGAAATAATTTCTGCTATATCCATGTCACAGAATACTAAACAATTAAAGGATAAGATAAATTTCTGTCCACAGGAAACACCTTATAAAAACACTTTATAAAAGTAAAACAGAAATCCTGAAGTCATAATATAATTATTTTCTTTGAAAAATAAATGACAATGAAAAACAAAATTTTAAGCAGGGCATGGTAGAGCACAGCCCAGCACTAGGAAGACAGAGGCAGAAGTATCATGAAATAAAGGCCAAACTCAACTACACAGAAAGTTCAAGGCCAGGTTTGGCTATATCAGAGACTGTCTCAAATAAATAAATAAACAAATAAGCAACAAGTGAATTTTAATATGAACTTAAAACTTTAGCAAACCCCCCCCATTAAAACTGTCCTATAAAGTAAGTAGAAAGAGGATTTTATTTTAATAAATATTTCATTTCAGTTCAAAATTCAAAGATTTCTTGTTTAACTAAATGGTAATTTTAATTTTTCTGTCATTATGATACTTATTTTTAATGTTTTTAATTTAAATAGAATTAAATAACTTCATCCTTGCCTCCTCCAGTCCCTCCTAGTTAGTATTCCTCAAACCTCTACCTCTCCCCTGCCCCGCTCAAGTAGATTTTTCTTTTTTTTCTATTTTTCTTTTATTATACTGGTTACATACATGTATGTGGATGCACAAATGTATATAAATATAACCTGTTGAGTCCATATTTGGTGTTTGTGTGTGTATAGTTTCAAGACTGACCACTCTGAATTGTAAAACCAATAGTAGGCTCATTCCGGGAAGAGGTTAATTCTCATTCTCCCAGCAGTCCATAGTTACCTATAGTTCTCTGTTTAGGACTGGGACCCACAGAAATCTTCCCTTTTCCACATTATTATTTCCACTGATATTTCTACTCAAAGATTTCTAATAAATAGAGTGCTGTATAGCATGTTCTCTGAATAATGTAAGAAATGTGCATGCATGATCATTTTCTCTTTTCAAACTTGAAGCACGAGCTCTGCTGCCACATATAAAAATTTGCATGCCCAACCTACTAAATTTGACTTTTCTCTTATATCTCATATTTCATCAATCTGATCTTTATCATTTCATACAGCAGTCATTAAAAGTGTTGATAAGGTAATTACAATATGTCTAAGATAAATTGATTTTGACCTCACTTTTAAAATGTGCACAAACATCATACACATATCACACATACATATACAAGTCAATTAATAAATGTAATAAAAAGGAAACTTTTATACTAAAAAAAGTATTAATTGGCATAAAGGATAATGAAGAAAGCAATTCAGAAGTAAGATATTCATCAAACTGAAGCAGGAAAAATCATGTGTACCTGCATGCAAATTATAGAACATAAAATTTACACAAATTAACACTAAAAGTAATGGGAGAAGACATCAAGGAAAATCAAATCATCTTAAGTTAAATAATCAATGTGGTCATACATTGTGTACCCTAATAAACTTGCCTGAGGATCAGAGAAGCAGGACAGCCAGGCACTAGTTCTTACCTCTTTGAAATCCTCAGCCTAAAGAGTAAGCTCCTTTCGTATCTACCAAGTTGAACTCAATCCTCAGGGGAGTCTTTGCCCTGGAGGAGATGGGAATGGGAGGAGAACAAGGGAATCCATGGCTGATATGTAAGATTAAATGAAATTATAAAATAAAATTTAAAAAAAAATCTTATCTGTTCAACAATATTAAAAAAAAAAAAAAGAGTGAGTTCCGGTTTCCTCACTCCTTATGTACCTTTCTCTGCCTTCCATATTACTTCCTGGGATTAAAGGCATGTGTGCTTCCTAAGCAACAATATGGGATCTCAAGTGCTGGGATTAAAGGTGTGTGCCACCACTGCCTGACCTCTATGTCTATCTAATCTAATGGCTCGCTCTGTCCTCTGATTCTCAGGCAAGTTTATTAGGGTACACAATATATCACCACAATCAAATGATATTTAAAAAAATTTTGAGAGCTGGGCAGTGGTGGTGCACGCATTTAATACCAGCATTTAGGAGGCAGAGCCAGGTTGATCTCTGTAAGTTCAAGGCCAGACTGGTCTACAGAGCGAGATCCAGGACTGGCATCAAAACTACACAGAGAAACCCTGTCTCAAAAAAATCAAAATTTTTTTTGAGGGCTGGCAACATGGATCAACATGTAAACATGGCTGTAACACAAAGCTGATGGACTTAGATCCTTCAAGCCCAAAGTGGAAGGATAGAACCAACTCTACAGAGCTGTCCTCTCACCTCAACATGAACACTAGGGCACATGGGCCTATACACACTTCTCTCTCCTCTCCTCCTCCTCTCTCTCCTCTCTTCTCTCTCTCTTCTTTCTCTCTCTCACACACATAACTTAAAAATTACTTTTTTTTCATGTTTCTTTATTAAGAAATTTTCTACTCACTCCACATACTATCCACAAACGCTCCTTCCTCCCTCCTCCCACCCCCCAGCCCTCTTTCCCAAGCCACTCCGCAATCCCACATCCCCCAAATCGAGGTCTCGCATGGGGAGTCAGCAGAGCCCAGCACACTGAGCCTAGGCAGGTCCAAGCCCCTTCCCACTGCACCAAGACTGTGCAAGGCGTCACACCACAGGCACTGGATTCCAGAAGCCTGCCCATAGACCAGGGACAGATCCCGATCCCCCTGCCTTGGTGCCCTCCAAACAGTTTGAGCCAAACAACCATCTTCCGTATCCAGAGGGCCTAATCTAGTCCCATGGGGGCTCCACAGCCACCAGTCCACGGTTCATGGGCTTCCACTAGTATGGCCGGTCATCTCTGCACATCCTCCCATCATGATCTCGATGTCCCTCGCCTGCAGTATCTCTCCTCTCTCTCATCAATTGGATTCCTGGAGCTCAGTCTGGTGCCTGGCCGTGGATCTCTGTATCTGCCTCCATCTGTCACTGGACAAAGGCTATATGATAACAGCTAGGTTATTTGCTAGGCTGGTCAACAGAGTAGACTGGTCCAGGCACTCTCTGGACCACTGCCAGCAGACCAAGGTGGGGTCAACCTTGTGGATTCCTGAGAGCCTCCCCAGCACCTTGCCTCTTCCTATTCCCATGATGTCCTCATCTATCATGGTATCTTCCTCCCTGCCCTCCCACTCTGTCCCTGTTCCAGCTCGACCCTCCCATTTCCTATGTTCTCTTCCCCCACTCCTTGCCCTCTGCGTCCCCCTCACCCAGTTCACTCATGTAGATCTCATCCACTTCTCCTTCACAGGATCATCCATGTGTCCCTCCTAGGGTCTTTTCCTATTCACTAGCCTCTCTGGAGTTGTGGGTTGCAGTCTGGCCATCCTTTCCCTCCCATTTAGTATCCACTTATGAGTGAGTACATACTATGTTTGTCCTTCTGAGTCTGGGTTACCTCACTCAAGATGATATTTTCTAGATCCATCCATTTGCCTACAAATTTCATGATATCATTTTTTTTTTTTTTTTTACTGCTGAGTAGTACTCCACTGTGTATATGTGCCATATTTTCTTTATCCATTCTTCAGTTGAGGGGCATCTAGGTTGTTTCCAGTTTCTTGCTATTACGAATAATGCTGATATGAACATAGTTGAGCATGTGTCCTTGTGGTAAGATTGAGCATTCCTTGGGTATATGCCCAAGAGTGGTATAACTGGATCTTGAGGAAGACTTATTCCCAATTTTCTGAGAAACCGCCATACTGATTTCCAGAGTGGCTGTACAAGTTTACATTCCCATCAACAGTGGAGGAGTGTTCCCCTTGTTCCACATCCTCTCCAACATAAGCTGTCTTCAGTGTTTTTGAGCATGGCCATTCTGACAGGTGTATGATGGTATCTCAGAGCTGTTTTGATTTGCATTTCCCTGATGACTAAGGATGTTGAGCAATTCCTTAAATGCCTTTAGCCATTTGATATTCTTCTGTTGAGAATTCTCTATTAAGCTCTGTAACCCATTTTTTAATTGGATTGTTCAGTATTTTGATGTCTAGCTTTTTGAGTTCTTTATATATTTTGGAGATCAGCCCTCTGTCAGATGTGGGGTTGGTGAAGATCTTTTCCCATTCTATAGGCTGTCATTTGGTCTTATTGACCATGTCTTTTGTTCTACAAAAGCTTCTCAGTTTCAGGAGGTCCCATTCATTAATTGTCGCTCTCAGTGTCTGTGCCACAGTGTCTGTGTTATATTTAGGAAATGCTCTCCTGTGCCAATTCGTTCCAGATTACTTCCTACTTTCTCTTCTATCAAGTTCAGTGTAACTGGATTTATGTTGAAGTCTTTGATCCACTTGGACTTGAGTTTTGTGCATGGTGACAGATATGGATCTATTTGCAATCTTCTGCATGTTGACATCCAGTTATGCCAGCACCATTTGTTGAAGATGCTTTCTTTTTTCCATGGTACAGTTTTGGCTTCTTTGTCGAAAATCATATGTTCATAGGTGTGTGAATTAATATCAGGGTCTTCAATTCTTTTCCATTGGTCCACAGGTCGGTTTTTATGCCAGTACCAAGCTGTTTTTATTACTATAGCTCTATAGTATAGCTTGAGATCAGGGATCATGATTTCTCCAGAGGTTGCTTTATTATACAGGATTCTTTTAGCTATCCTAGGTTTTTTGTTTTTCCATATAAAGTTAAGTATTGTTCTTTCCAAGTCTGTGAAGAATTGTGTTGGTATTTTGACGGGTATTGCATTGAATTTGTATATTGCTTTTGGTAAGATTGCCATTTTTACTATGTTGATTCTACCAATCCATCAGCATGGGAGATCTTTCCATTTTTTGATATCTTCTTCAATTTCTTTCTTCAGAGACTTAAAGTTCTTGTCATACAGGTCTTTCACTTGTTTAGTTAGAGTTACCCCAAGGTATTTTATATCATTTGTGGCTATTGTAAAGGGTGATGTTTCTCTGATTTCTTTCTCAGCCCCTTTTTCATTTGTATATAGGAGGGCTACTGATTTTTTTTAGTTAATCTTGTATCCTGCCACCTTACTGAAGGATTTTTTGAGCTGTAGAAATTCCCTGGTAGAATTTTTGGGGTCACTTATGTATACTATCATATCATTTGCAAATAATGCAAGTTTGACTTCTTCCTTTCCAATTTGTATCCCCTTGATCTCCTTTTGTTGTCTTATTGCTCTAGCTAGAACTTCAAGTACTATATTGAATAAGTATGGGGAGAGTGGACAGCCTTGTTGTTAAAGTCTAACTTTAAGCCATGGTGGTCTGATAAGACACTGGAGGTTATTTCAATCTTTTTGTATCTGTTGAGATTTGCTTTGTGACCAAGAATGTGGTCAATTTTGGAGAAGGTTCCATAGGGTGCTGAAAAGAAGGTATATTCTTTTGTGTTAGGGTGGAATATTCTGTAGATATCTATTAAGTCTATTTCAGTCATAATGTCTGTTAGTTCCCTTATTTCTCTGTTAAGTTTCTGTCTGGCAGACCTGTCCATTGGTGAGAGTGGGGTGTTGAAGTCTCCCACTACTAGTGTATGGGGTTTGATGTGCGATTTAAGCTTTAGTAATGTTTCTTTTACAAATGTCGGTGCCCTTGTATTTGGGGCATAAATATTCAGAATTGAGACTTCATCTTGTCAGATTTTTCCTGTGATAAATATGTAGTGTCCTTCCCGATCTCTTTCAATTGATTTTAGTTTGAAGTCTACTTTATTAGATATTAGGATAGCTACATCAGCTTGCTTCTTAAATCCATTTGATTGGAAAGTCTTTTCCCAGTCTTTTATTCTGAGGTGGTGTCTGTCTTTGAAGTTGAGGTGTGTTTCTTGTATGCAGCAAATGGATGGATCTTGTTTTCGTATCCATTCTGTTAGCCTGTGTCTTTTTATAGGTGAATTGAGACCATTGATATTGATGGATATTAATGACCAGTTATTGTTAATTCCTGTTATTTTTTGGTGGTAGTGTTGTATGTTTCCCTTCTTTGGTATTTGTTGGTATGGCACTATCTATTGCCTGTGTTTTCATGGGTGTATCTAACTTCCTTAGGTTGGATTTTTCCTTCAAGTGCTTTCTGTAGGGCTGGGTTTGTGGTGAGATATTGTTTAAATCTGGTTTGATTATGGAATATTTTGTTTACTCCGTCTATGTTGATTGAGAGTTTTGCTGGGTATAATAGTCTGGGTTGGCATCCATGGTCTCTTAGTATCTACATAACATCTGTCCAGGACCTTCTGGTTTTTAGAGTCTCCATTGAGAAGTCAGGTGTTATTCTTGTGGGTCTGCCTTTATATGTTACTTGGCCTTTTTCCTTTGCAGCTCTTAATATTTTTTCTTTATTCTGTATGTTTAGTGGTTTGATTATTATGTGGCAAGGGGACTTCTTTTTTGGATCCAGTCTAGTTGGTGTTCTGTAACCTTCTTGAATTTTTATAGGCATTTCCTTCTTTAGGTTGGAAAAGTTTTCTTCTATGATTTTGTTGAATATATTTTCTGTGCCTTTGAGTTGGTATTCTTCTCCTTCTTCTATCCCTATTATTCTTAGGTTTGTTCTTTTCATGGTGTCCCAAATTTCCTGGACATTTTGGGTCATGACTTTGTTGGCTTTAGTGTTTTCTTTGACTGATGAATCTATTTCTTCTACTATATCTTCAAAGCCAGAGATCCGCTCCTCCATCTCTTGCATTCTGTTGGTTATACTTGCATCTGTAGTTCCTGTTCATTTACTCAGATTTTCCACTTCCAGCATTACCTCAGTTTGTGTCTTCTTTATTGACTCCATTTCAGTTTTGAAATCTTGAACTGTTTCCCTCATTTGTTTAATTGCTTTCTCTTGGCTTTCACGGGATTTACTGATTTCTTCCCATTTTTTGTTTGACTTTTTCTTGATTTCTTTATGAGAATTTTTCATTTCCTCTTTTAAGAACTCTAGTATCTTCTTAAAGTCATTTTTATGGTAGATATCTTCCGTTTCTTCTGTGTTGGGATGTTCAGGTCTTGCTGATGTAGGTTCTGATGGAGCCATATTGGTTTTTATGTTGTTGACTGTATTTTTGCACTGGTGTCTACCCATCTCTTTCTCCACTTGGTGCAAGCAGTATCTGTGTCTGAGGGAGCCTCTCTTGGTCTGATTGATACTCTTGATCCAGCGGGAGCTCTTGGTGTAGTCGATGCTGATGGACTTTTTGTCTCAGGGATCAGCTCTTAGTCCAACTGGCGCTAGTGGGCTCTGTCTCAGAGAGTAGCTGCAGATGGTAGATGTAGTGGTAGATGGTGGTACTCTGATCTGTCCCTTCGTCCAGTCGGGTGCTGGCAGGCTCTATCTCAGGGAACGGTTGCAGTCTCCATGTTTGAAAACTTAATGAAATTAATTAATACATAAATATGCCACTCTTCCAAGACAATCTAACCTAGTTGAGCCTTTAATTATGGCCAGTAGAGACAAGTATAACTCAGTCACCTTTTCCTGTCAATCACTGCCCTAAAATCAGTCTTTGCTAATTTCCAAGGCCATTATACTAATTTAGCCTTATATCTACTGAAATTAGATGTACATTATCATAGGCTATTCAATAAGTGTACTTTACTATCTTGCTTCTGGCTCTACCTCAAACTTTTCTTTGCTGATGGTATGACCTAGCTCAAAGCCTTGAGAAGGTTTTGACAGAAGCCTACACAGTCCATGTTTCTACAAGTCTCTTCATCAACTACTGTCAACTTGACTCTCCAACCTCACTCTGCCTCGAAGATATACTGCAGATTCTGCTTGCATCTGAATCAGATTTCAATCTACCAAAGTGAAAAATCTTGTCACTTAAATAAACACTACATTCTACAGAATCTTCTACCAATTTTAAAGACTCCCAACTATAAAATGAATATAAACGTACCTACTCTACCTTAATGTGACTGAGATTAGAAGCAACTAAATGAGTGAACAATGTAAGCCCTTGCTAGAAGACTAAAATAACAAGAGTAGTGGTACCAGGTAGGAGACTGTTTATGTTCATCAGGTTCCAGGTGAGATCTAAAGAATGAGGCATCGTTAATAATAATAATAATAATAATAATAATAATAATAATAATAATAATAACAACTCCAGGAAAGCGTGCACACACACACCTACACTTTCAAGAAACACTGTTTAAAGCCCAGCTACACAGCTAAGTAGTGTATTGCTATCACTTTTATAAACAGCTTGTTTTTTAATGTCTTCTCTATGTTCTCCATTTGAATATAAAGGATTTTATTTTTGAAGCTCAAGGACAATTTTATTAAAGTTGAAGAGAGGGAAAAAAATAGAATAGGCAAGTTGTAACTCTTGGCGATAGAGAAGAGGAAGAGAAAGCCATGCCTTTTAAGTTGGAGTCCAGGATGTTCAGCAAGCAGACACATGGCAGCCAAGCAGCCACATGGCAGAAGGGGTGTAGGGGTACCTCAGAGAAAAAAGTGAGAAAGCCCAAAGTGACAGGGAATGCATGCCCAGGCTCTGGAAAAAGAAATAGAAAAAGTTACACTTTTCTGAGTAATTCAAAAAAGCAGGGTGACATAACAGCTGTGTGGCTGTGGCTCCCTAAGCAGCTGCCAAATAGAAGTAATTTTTGTTTGTGAAATGGCTTGTATGGTAACTGCTGCTGGTAACTGCCTTCTGTCTAATGAGACTAAGAATTAAGAGGCTACAAGAAAATAAGCATCAAATGTTTGAGACTATTTTGCTCTCTGGTTATGAATCAGGAATAGTATTGAACAGCTAACAGACATTAAAGTCAAGGGAAATTTATTTTTAATTTTCACTAGCACATATCCATTGTACAAAATATTAGATATCATTATAGCACCATCATGTGTCTATCATGTAGTTTTACCACATTTATTCCCTCCCAGCCCCATTATCCTCTCTTTTCTGCCCTCATCCTTACTTCTGGTCCTTTTGTCTTCCCAAATAGTACAGGGAAACTTTTTAAAAGATGTTAATTTTAATCTAGGGTTAGTGGCACAGATGTGGAATCCCAGCACTTAGGAAGCAAAGGCAGAAGACTCAAGTTGACAGCCAAACTGGGATGTATTGTTTTTCTTAAAAATATGCATTTAGTCAGTCAAATACAAAAATAAACACAAACACAGATCATGATAAATAAAAAAGGTTATTTAATGTGACTGTGAACCAGGTCAATTAAAAGTAAGTGACGTATGCGTCATTTTTAAAGTTTTACCACACTTAACTATTTTGTTTACACACACACCACAGCACGTATGTGGAGGTTGGAGAACAATTTGGTTGTTATTCTTGAGTTGTTTCTTTCTACCATGTGAGTTCTGGAGTCAAACTCAGGTCATCAGGCTTGGCAACAAGTACCTTTACTGCCTGAGCCATCTTGTCAGTCTTGGATATGTGTCTTAAAGGACAGCATACTAATATTTGCCAATCATTTGTAATTTCTTGTCACTTACATATAACACGTAACTAAATGCAAATATGAAGCTAATCAACAACCAGTTCAAAATTCATATGAGGAAATGGCAAGAGTACCCTGAGTCTCAACAACTGGGCAATTCAGAATATGAGGGAATGTAGAGCAATGACGAGAAAATTTTACAATGATCCCTATAATATTGCTGTGATGAACTTAACTTTCTGCTAAGATATCTTGCGTTTAAATTAATGCCCTTTAACACACTTTTTGAACAGCATCTGAAAAATATGCAAAGATTCTTTAATTCACTTAACTTTAGATCTTTCCCAGAAAATGAAAAGCAATTTCAGTCATTTTGAATCTGTATTCCCCTTTTAGTTAAATTACAGACTAAAGTAAGACAATTTAGAATGACTTGAACTTCCACTTCTGCTTTGACAGGCAAATTGTTGAAAATAATTAAATAAAAGAATACTCCAATTCCCCCCAGCAGGCAGACATTTCTATGCCACCTCCAGTTCTAACTTTTGATGTGTGCGTTGACAAGAATGTCAATTACTGAACTAATAATACAGTGTATTGAAAATGCATGAATGCCTATCTATAAAAGAAAAGAAACTATTACTTCCTACTCTGTGGTTTCTGTAGTTTTACAGAGGTGATAGCTGATAGAAGGTAACATCTCAAATAGTCAAAAACTGTCAAGAACAGGAGAGGAAAAACCTTAAAGAAAAATAGAAATTTGATGTCTTACTTGTACTCTAATAATATATGAACATGAAAAATTGGAATTTTCAATGTATGTTTTTCATACTTTTCAATTCAATTCTATAAATGCTATCTTTTTCTTTCCTACTGAATAATCTGAGACACTGTGAAGACATAACTATTAATTATCCATTCTTCTTTTTTAATTTTATTACTTATAGTACAAGACAAGATCTCATTGAAAAAGTAGCATTCATGGAAAAACTGGCAAGAGAAGGAGCAGAGAAAGAACAATGTGGCCATCTGGGCTAAAAAGAAAGCCAAGCCAAGCAAAGGCAAGTTCCACAGGCCACAGGCAAAGGTGTCTGCCGTGCTTGAAGATAACAATCTATCTTTGATCCCTGGAAACCACATGATGGAAGAACCAACTCCTACAACTTATCTTCCATTCCACAACATATGAGTGTTCATGCACAAATACGGAAAGAGAAAGACAGACAGAGAGACAGAGAAACAGAGAAACAGAGAGGGGGAAAGAGAGGGAAAGGAAGGGAGAAGGACAGAGACAAAGACAGAGACAGAGAGAGAATGGATTAAATAAAAAATAATAAAGTAAAATAGCAAAAGGACAAGTGTAGAATTTCAGAGGCACAGAATGGTGGAAAATAAAATCAGAAAGGTAAAATATGATTGAGAGCCATGATAAAAGAGTTTTGCTAAATAAAGTGAGAAATACCAACATTTCCCCATTCACCCTCAGAAAGGGTCTCACTATGTAGCCCTGGATGGCCTGGAACTTTCTGGAACCAGGCTGGCCTTGATCTCACAGAAATCCAATTGCCTCTGCCTCCTAAATGCTAGGATTTAAGACGTGTGGACCAATGCCAGGCCTAGAAGCACCAATACTTCTAAGAGAAGTAATACAACCTATTTCAAACTGATAGTTGATATGAGGAAAACGACTGAAGAAGACAAGAGTAAAAAGAAATCCGATGGGGCCGAGTAGTGCTGAGATTCTTGACTCCCCAGTCTCAGGTCTAAGAGTTCCACCTGTTGAAGGGAAGACTGAAGACTTGGCTGGACGATAACTAGCCGTTTACAGTACTTGGACAAAGGGTACTCACTACAACCCATTTCCAAGACATGGTTCTGGAAACAGCACTCTATTGTTCATGTTCAGCATGGAAATGTATAAGGAGTCAAAACCCTCTCTGGTATCTCCCGGGAGTATGTTGTCTTGCACATGTAGACAGCTTTCTAAACTTTCTAAATAGAATTTTACGAAGTTCCACTTACTTCTGAGATGTTGGCAAATCTATGGTTTTTCAACCAGAATTCATTCCCATTTTGTTGCTATAAAAATTACAACTACTGGCCAGGTGGTGGTGGTGCATGCCTTTAATCCCAGCACTCAGGAGGCAGAGCCAGGTGGATCTCTGTGAGTTCAAGGCCAGCCTGGTCTACAGAGCGAGATCCAGGACAGGCACCAAAACTACACAGAGAAACCCTGTCTCGAAAAAAAAAAAAATTACAACTACTATTCTCGACAATGCTTCAGAAATAATGTTTTTCCATAGTCTCTTCCCATGAATAAAATCCCTTCCAGTATCAAAGGTAATGCTGGTTTGGAGTTTTGTTTTCAACATTATCATAAGGATAAATCAGTATTGGGAATGAGCAGGAGTATTCTTTGGAGCTAAATTATCATTGAGTCCACTATAAAAAAATTTCTACAAGCAAGGTTCAGTAGTTTTTCTACTCAATAAACTGATCTTCATCTGTCAGATTTTGGTCACTTTCTGAAGTCCTGAAATGGTTCTTTCTGACAATATTATCTATTCTATCATTAAACTATGATACACGGGTTTGCAAAGCTCTTACTTAACCTTCTTCACTTACTATATTTAAATATCATTTGCCTGAGGAACATACTAAAAAAGGTCATAGAAAATATTTTGAAACATTTCTAAGTATAGAAACTGCTGCTATACTAAAATTACTGTTTTTCTTTTAGCTGTTAACATGCCTTGGTTGAAAAGGCTTACTCAGGTGGACTTAAGTGGAAGAAACCTGCTAAGCAGAGCAAACAACATTTGTAAAGACACAGAAGCAAGTCAGGAAGCCTATGTTTAAGAATTGGGTGTGTGAATTACTTTCTATTTTTAGCTTTCCCTATCCAACTACAAAGACAGTCAAATCTCTTGTACCCTAAAAATGCCCTCGGTTGGCCAGAATAACCTAGTATTTTTAGTTCAATCTACTCATCAAATTTCTTCGAAGAGTAATTCAAACACTGTTCTCCCTCCCTCACCTCTAGTCTTCAATCCAAAACATGGCCTGTTTTCACTTTAGTTGCATCACTATCAAAGAGACCAGGGGACTTCTCAAATACCCAAATCCAATGCTCAGGTTTGAGTTCTTATCCCAAGGCTCTTCCTGTCCCTTATGACAGGGCAGAGTACTATCTGATTCAGAATTTCAACCTCTGCACCTGCACTACACTGCCTTTCTTTCCCTTGGATTGTTCAGTTTATTTTTCGGCAGACCCTTCTCCTGGACCTATTGCTAAAATATCAGTAATCTAATGTCTGATTTGAACCTACCTTCTCCACATAGTCACTAAGATAATTTCAGGCCTTCTTATTACCTCATGTTCATGACTCTCACATATTTCTAACCATAAAAGGTCTCTCACAGTATAAGACTATTTCTAATGACTGAAAAATTCTACCTAAATGTTCATAATAAAATCAAAATAAATCTTTAAGACCCTCATCTACGAAACAACTCTTCCTCCTGCATTCCCCTCTTTTACTGGTACCAAGATCACCCGATCACTACCTGAACTAGAAACCAATGGAAAGCCTTTGTTGCTCCTCCCTTTTCTGCTGCAACATCAGTTCATTTACAAACATCACTAATTTTCTCTCCAAGCTACTCCTCAATCTGTTTTGTTCCTTGTTTCTTCCATTTGAAGGTGGCCTCTTTGATGCAGCTGTGTCAAGACAGTTCTGTCAAGTAGGTACATAAAAATTAAACTCAAATAAAATTTAGTTTTCCCCTCAAGTTAAAAGATGAATGTATCTAATGCTTTCTCTGTTATCACTTTAAGATTATGGTAGTTGATGTTTCCAAATATGATGAAAGACCATAAATAATAAGGTAGTGTTTCATATTATGTTGCATTATATTTTCCTATCCAAAGCCTACAATATTACACAAACCTAGGCAATCTACAATACTGTTATCTATAAAATACTACATGATATATCTAGAATAATACTTAAAGGTAATATTAAAAATGCTACCTTTCAAGAAATGAAAAGTGGCATTCTATCTATGTGTTGTTTTAAGGAGAATGCCTATTTCATGCTTTATGAAAGTCCTATGGGCTTCAGGATAAGATGGCACAGGCTTCCCTGGGTTACACTCAGATAACTCACCACTTAATTCATGCTACTCAAAATTAGAAGAAATTCTTTACTAAATAAGTAGAATTACTAACTTCCATAATGCATTGTTAATGGATATTAATTTTGTTTTCTTCTTATTTGATCACTTTTTTTATTTCTAAAGAGAATGGCATTTTGTTATGATACTAATTGAAACCTAGTGTTCTAATAACTTTCTGGTAAATGTTTATCACATCTATTTATTTCTGCTTCAGGAAAACCGAATTCAGTTGCTTTCTCTAACCACCCTTGCATGTATTAGCAGGGGAAAAAAATGCACATAGCTTCTAAGTCTGCCCCAAAATTTCCCTGCTTATGATTTTTGTTCTTCTCCCATTTGTGTCTGTAATGACATGGGTAACTGAATTCTTTAAAGTATTCTGAAGAGAATAGTGGAAACCTACTATGGAAGTAAACCCTGTAATTGATGGAACACTATCGACATGACATTGTATAACCCACAGTCAGAAAATGAAAGACACTGTAATTTATCTCTTCAAACATGCTGTTTGGTATAGGTCAGTCCTTATCACAAGGACATGTAGGCAACCACATGAACAAAGAAATGTGGAGAAGAACTATTGTTTTTGCCAACTAACTATTATTTTTGGAAACTAGGCAAGTTAGGTCCTTGGAGCCACTGCAGATTTTCAGTGCCATGTAGTCAAACTTTCTATGACTACATGTCCAGACAATACATGACTTTTCATGAGAAACTCTTAACTTCTGTAACTAGACATTTGATACAAAGAACAAATAATCACATGAAAACAAAGGACTCATTTTGATGATCTTGATGAAAACTTGGTACAGCTACTTTGGAAAGCTGGTTTCTTATGTCGATATATAATGTTTAATATATAATCAGTCTACTGGTAGGTTTTTACAAAAAAATGCATATATTCATAAAGTATATTTAACATTTATAGGTAATATAGGTATTAAATAAGTATATTTAAAATTTATAATAATATGTAATATATTATTCATAATAAACAATAGTGTTTTAAATTGTAATTGTAGTGGTATTCACACTTGAGTTGCAGAACATTATGAAATCAAGCTTGATCTTAGTGAAAGTTTCTTCTATGTTGGCCACCTTTCATAGTACCAAAAGGTACTACTTCAAACTGCTATGTGAGAAAATTCATCAACAGTCCCCAGCTGTACATTCCACAAGCCAGAAGGACCTGCATGCCCAGATATGCTCACAGGTGCAATAGTGGCATTACTAGTACTGTGGTTACCAATGAGTTTATGATTAGATTTTAGTCCTATTCTATGGGAGAGGACTCATGTCTTGTACTTTGAACTCGATTAACAGCCTATGATTAGAGAAGTCTGAGGGCAGAACCCACTCTTGTTTTGCTAAAGAGACATGATGTGAAACAACCTTCTTAATATTTATATCTATAGGCACAGATTAATGCAGCTCTCCCCCTTCACTAGAGGCTTCTTTTTACAGTGTGTAGAGTTAATGCAGAAAAAGTGACTGTGGAGTGCCCAGGGAACACTGCAGAAGAACGGATAGAAGACTGTAAGAAGCAGAAGCTGGAAAGGAGTGCCGAGAAACAGTGTCTTCTGAACATGACATGGCAACTGTACACATGAACTCACTGCACCTGCACAAAGCTAGACTGTCACCATTTCATCATGCATGAGGGAGAAGCCCATAGGACTCCACACTTCACTGAGGGAGTATGGGCAGTCAACAGATCTGAGAGACAGAGAATCATTTTCTTTTGAAAAACTACTTCTTTTTATTATCTTTAGTTCAGGGGGAGGGGTGTGCACATGGCTGCAGGTACCCAGGGAGGCTAGAGCACTGGATCTTCTGGAGCTAACTTTACAGGCAGTAGTTTGTCACCACACATGGGAACTGGACTTGGGTCCTCTAGAAGAGCAGTTCACGTTCTTAGCCACTGAGCAATCTCTCCAGCTCCAGGAGTTATTTTCTTATCAATGTAGCCACTGATAAGATGTCCATTTCCCAAAAAAATAAACCCACATTCATACTCAAGGAAGCAACTAAAATTAACTCAGTGGATTAAAAAAGAGAGAGAGATGGATTAGAAAAACGAAAACTAGAAGGGGGGTTAGGGTAAGAAAAAGCTTTCAGCAGGAGGGAGAGGAAGAGTAACAGCGATAAAAATACCCAAAACTCCACATACATATGTGAAATTATCAAAGAATATTTAAAAGCTGATAATTATACCAGTATTCATCTAGATGCAGCTATTTTTCAAACTTCAATGAGCACTCAAAACATGTTCATTAAAATATGTAAATTTTATCTTGATGCAGTTATTTTAATGGCCAATGGTACTCACATACCAGACACACACACATATACACATAATTAAATCTCTTTTTAACAACCATGTTGAATTTTTTAGTTAAAAAAAAAATCAGCTATGTGCCCTGCTTTGAAGATATAGACAACTGAAGAGGGATTATTTGTGAGGGCTCCTACATTAGGAGAGAAGACATATAGTAATTGTGATAGCTTGAATGTAATTGGCCCCCACAGTATCATAGGAAGTGGCACTATTAGGAGGTGTGGCTTTGTTAGAATGGGTTTGGCCTTGTTGGAGCAAGTGTGTCACTGTGGGAGCAGGCTTTGAGGTTTCCTATGCTCAGGACACCACCCAGTGTCTCAGTCAACTGCCTGTTGCCTGACTTCTCCAGCACCATGTCTGCCTGCATACATGCCATCATGCTCCCCACCATGATGATAACAGACTGAACCTCTGAACTGTCAACCACCTCAATTAAATGTTTTCCTTTATAAGAGTTGCCATGGTCATGGTGTCTCTTCACAGCAATAGAAACCCTAACTAAGACAGTGACCTAAGACTTAATTCAGAAAACTGATAAAGCAAAGTGAAAGGCATAAGAAACCACATAGTGGTAACTAATAACCACAGTGAAACATTCAATAATTAATAAACCATCACATCAATATGTAACTGAGAAGTTTTGACAGTGATAGCTTTTGGAAGAAGAGAGTCAGTTTTCCTTAAGAGTGTGGCCTCTGGTAGGTGGACCATTCCAGGGGTTGACCCTATATCCAAAAGTATAAATTGGGCTCGATGGGCTTTAAATTAAAAAGGGGGGGAGACGACATGAAATTGGATGAAGAGGGAAGTGAGATAGACCTGGGAGCAGTTAGGGGAGGGGGAATAAATATGGCCAAAATATACTTCAGAAATTATCAAAGAATTAATAAAAAAAATACTTATAAAACAAATAAGATGGCAGTGGTGGTGTATGCCTTTAGTCTCAGCACTCGGGAAACAAACGCAGGCAGATCTCTGAGTTGGAGGCCAGCCTGATCTACAGAGCAAGTTCGTGGGCAGCTGGGACTACATCGAGAAATTCTGTCTCAAAAAAAATTAATCATCATCATCATCATCAGCAGCAGCAGCAGCATAAAATCCATATATATGTACATAATTTTATATTTCTGTAAAGTGGGACCATAAAACCAAAGTGAAGTTGAAAAAATAATGACAACAAAAAGATTGGATCGTAAGAAACAGAAAAGCTGACCAGACCAGTAAGATATAATGAAATTGAATGAATAATAAAACATATCCTAAGAAAGAAAGCCTAGACCTAGAGGTTTGGTGCTGAGTTTTCCTAAGCCTTTACAGAAAAACCAAAAGCCAATCCCAACTCTACTTAAACTACTCCCAAAATTGAAGGAGTACATCAAACTCAAGCTATGAGGACAGAATCGCCTTGACACAAAAGCCATTCAAACATTATAAAGCAACCAGAATCCAACACCCGTGACAAAGATAGATGACAAAACTTTCAGAAAATAACAGCAAAGCCAACTTAGTAGTACATTGAAAAGGTAACTGACTACAATCAAGTGGAGCACATCTCCAGAACTAAAGACTACTTGGTGTTGCTGGAAAATTTCTCTCGAGCTCCCAAGTCCCGCCAGCTCCCAAGTCCCGCCAGTCCCAGAAACTACAACTTGGTGAGTGAAAACTCAGTGTGTGACACATTAACAGAAGAAACAAAAATGCATGATCACTTTAACAGATACATGAAACACAATGAAAAAATTCAGTATGCCTTACGCTAAAACCTTTCAACACATTAGCTACAGAAGAAATGTGCATCAACACAATAAAGGCTGTATATGATGAATTCAAAACTAATCTGCTAAACGAGAAAACCTGAAATCACTTCTAGGATCTGGAAGGAATGCACTCGCTCTTGCCACTTCTATGTAACACAGGACTAGAATTCTGGGCTAAATACATTAGGTAAAGTAATCCAAGTAATACAGGAAAGGGCGGGGAGTTAAATAGCTCCTGTTTATATACCACATGATCTTAAAAGAAATTCTAGATACCACCAAAACACTGTTAAAATGAATAAAAGAAACTAATAAAAGTTACAGGATACAAATTCACCATAAAAAATTATATTCTGTATTTTTTTTGTTGAGTTGTCAGATTTACTAAAATATTCAGGACAGTATGTCTTTCACATGATCATTTACATGCTGTTATGTTTTCTCTGTGTTGTCTTTTGATGCACCATGATTTCACACAAATAAAAATAATTTCATATAAATATTTATCAAATTCTTTATAAGATCTAACTGGTCCAATAACTCAAAGGTGCCTCAACTGATAACTGGATAATATGAAGTATAACTACATCACTACTATTCAGACATGAAAAGTATGAAATAATAATATATGCTGTAATGTATATTAATGAGGACTATATCAAAATTATTAGGCCAAGTAAAGGAAGCCACATACGAAATTTAGTTTTTCTAAAAACTAAAAAAAAAAAATTTATTTACATTAATCTCCCAGACAAGAAAAAAAAAACACAAATAAAAATGCAAATTTGTGGTTGTCAGGGCCTAGAGTAAGGAAAAACAAGGAGTGACTTCTTAGATAACAGTTTTCATTTTTCTTAGATAACAGTTTTCATTTTGTGGGTAATGGAAATTTTTGAAAGTAAAAAGATAGTTTTTTTAAAAATGTTACTATATTATATGCTTTTAAATGGCTAATTCTGTTATGGACATTTGACTTAGTTCTAAACAGTTACTTACAAATTTCAGTGACTTGTCTAATGTGACAAAAGAGTTTAGTAGAATCAAAGAGCCTGGGTTCAGACATCAGCACTGCCCTTTGCAGGCAAGTGGCATAAGCCAGTAGCTCATGTTCTCTGTGCCTTAGTTCCATCCCTAAGGCCAACTTAATAAAAGCATATGTACAATTAAAAAACAATGAAATTAGTTGACACATTAGAAACAGAATGATGTTTCACAAGTAAAAAATAATAATTACCAGTCAATAATAAGTAATAAAATAATAATTCTATGACTGTCAAAATGATATAAATACATAAAGAAACAGAATTTTAAGATTTTTTTCAAACATGATATTAATACAGAAATCTGGTCGAGCAGCAGAGATGGATCAGCAGTTAAGAGCTCTGGCTCCTCTTGCAGAGAAGTACCCACCAACCACTTCAGGTAGCTTACAACCACCTATGACTCTAGTTCCAAGGGATCTATCACCCTCTTCTGGCCTCCCTGGATATACACATGTATGCACACACATAAATA
Source organism: Peromyscus melanophrys (assembly GCA_902168415.1). Lineage (NCBI taxonomy): Eukaryota > Metazoa > Chordata > Mammalia > Rodentia > Cricetidae > Peromyscus > Peromyscus melanophrys. The sequence continues at coordinate 56,244 of CABHPR010132639.1, forward strand.
TATAAAAGTAAAATAAAAATATTTTGTTAAAAAAAGTGAAAAAGAACTGTACTGTTAACAAACCCATATTGGAAGCAATCATATAAGAGCTAAAGCTGAGTCCTGTCAGTTTAGCCCCAGTTGCTATGGAGAGTACTGTGCCCCTAGCAAGATGATGTAAGGGTCTTCTGAGCATCGCTCACTAGCATTCATGTAGTAAAGAGAACAGATAGCATGCTATTTCAAAGAAGTAAGTGGTAAAGAATATAGGAACCACAAAAATGAGTTGAAACTGAAGTATCAAAGATAAGCAAAATGTATCACTGAAATTCTAAACATACTTCAGAGAATTTGAAACTTCTAATTAAATACTTCAGAAATACTTGAAATCAAATAGGAAGCAAACTAGTATGGCAATATTATCAAGTTTAAATAGCTGCTTTATAATAGTGTTTAGGCACTGGGGACTGTGCAGCTAAAGAAAGAACCAAACGGACCAAATCTCCTTCTGCATGTCAAAGAATCTAACGTAAGTGCATCAGGGACTAGGAATGACTATCACTAACCCCTCAGAGTGAGGGTGTGCATATGCATGCACACACACACACACACACACA
>CABHPR010132640.1:0-12127 GCA_902168415.1 Peromyscus melanophrys
CCCCCCGTGTCATTACCCTTCCCTAGTCAGGAAAAGCTGAGCTTTTTCATGCCAAGAAAAACAGCAGGCAGGAAGAAACAAATTATGACCTTGTTTGTGTTTTGTGTCTTAACTATTTGATTTATAGGCCTTGATCCAGAGATTATGGATGAAAGAAAATATTTCAGTGCCCCAGCTGTAACCTGAACTTAACCAAGGGTGGGTCTCATGTCCATGGCTAAAAAGTTATGAAATTGAAATGCTTTGAGAACAAAGGATTCAAGTTGGAGGCCATCTGTAGGCATTTTCAAGCTGCTCACAAGGTCCAGTTCTTTTCTCATATGCCAGCATCATGCAACTCTCTTTAGAAAGTTTGCTGCCTGTTTCTCATTCCAGAAGCTGGGCATTTACTGACTCGGTAAATAGTTAAGCACCTAGTGTGTACCAATTCAGACACTGAGGATCCACATCGGAGTCAGAAGACATCGTGTGGTCATGGGCTCCATGGGGAGAAGAAAAACAGCAGGATGTATTAAAGAAAGACTGGAGAGTTATCAAGAGGAGGAGGCAAGGCTAGGCCTTACTTAGCTGCTGACATTGGACCTGAGATGGAATAAATGTATGTGAGCTTAGGATGGATGGGACCTTTCCGGGTAGGTGGAATAGCCTCTAAAACAGGCTCATGAGACAGGCCTGATGGTATAGACCAGTAATCCAAGCCCTTGGGAAACTAAGTAGGAAGAATCCCAAGTTCAAGGCCTGTGGTGGTTTGAATAGGAATGACCCCCATAGACTCATGTGTTTGAATGCTTGGTGTAGCATGAATCTTAAAGAGTCTTATTAATAAAATCAAACCTGAGGCCAGTTATTGGGGTGAATGCTGGAAGATCAGAGAAGCAGAACAAGCCACAGCTTCCTCATCTCGACAGTTCCTCAGCTAATCCTGTTTCCTCAGACTGGAAGCTTCTGTGTTCTCATCCCAATGGCTCTCAGCTGAACTGCTGCTCGAAAGCCTGAAGCTTAACCAGCTAAAAGCTTCTAGTTCCTGGTCTTCACGCCTTATATACATTTCTGCTATCTGCCATCACTCCCTGGGATTAAAGGCTCACTTCTTGGGATTAAAGGCATGTGTCACCATGCCTGGCTGTTTCCAATGTGTCTTGAACTCACAGAGATTCCAGAGGGATTTCTGCCTCTGGAATGCTAGGATTAAAGGCGTGTGCTACCACTACCTAACCTCTATGTTTAATATTGTGGCTGTTCTGTCTCTGACCCCAGATAAGTTTATTAAAGTGCACAATATTTCGGGGAACACAATACCACCACAGCTTGGCCCATAGCGAGTGGCACTATTAGGATAGGAGACGTAGCCTTGTTGGAGGAAGTGTGCCACTGTGGAGGCGGGCTTTGAGGTCTCATATACGCTCAAGCTATGTCCAGTGTGGTACACAGTTCACTTCCTGTTGCCCGAGGATCCAGATGTAGAATTTTCAGCTATCTCTCCACCACCATGTTTGCATGTTGCCATACTTCCTACCATGATGATAATGGACTAAACCCCTGAACTGTAAGCCCGCCCCACTTGAATATTTTCCTTTATGCTGTGGTCATAGTATCTCTTCATAGCAATAGAAACCCTAACTAAGCCGGGTGGTGGTGAACGCCTTTAATCCCAGCACTCGAGAGGCAGAGGTGGGTGGATCTCTGTGAGTTCAAGGCCAGCCTGGTCTATAGAGCAAGTCCCAGGATAGGCTCCAAAAGCTACACCGAGAAGCCCTATCTTGAAAAACTAAAACCAAAAAAAAAAAAAAAACAAAAAACAAAAAAAAAAAAAAAAAATGAAGTACTACTCAGCAGAGAGAAAAATGACAGCATGAAATTTGCAGGCAAATGGATGGAACTAGAAAATATCATCCTGAGTGAGGTAACCCAGACTCAGAAGGACAAACATGGTATGTACTCACTCATAAGTGGATTCTAGATATAAAGCAAAGAACAATCAGACTGCAACCCACAGATCCAGGGAGGCTATACAGCAGGGGGGACCCTAGGGTGACTGTGGCTTATAATAAGTTTTGGTTTTGCCCAATCACTGGGCAAGCTTTAGTGAAACATTTCACTATTAGGATAAGAATTTGAACTGTATCAAGCTGATGATAGAAATAATAATAATAATAATAATAATAATAATAATAATAATAATAATAAAAAGAGCCAGAGGAACAGGGAGTTTGCTGTGAGAACGTGTCTCCTAATAATGTCAGAAACTATATCCATAAAGTCTCACCAACATGACTGCCTGAACATGGGCTAGACAAGGCCAACAGTGGACGTACTAATGTGGTGAGGGTGGGGATCAACCCTACGCGAAGACCCACAGGCTAAGGAATGCTGAAAGTGGAGAATTGGTTTCACCCAGGGGAGAGCACAGCAAAAGCTCAGCCCTGAAAACACGCATCATACATTCAAGTAACTTCATAAAGACTGAGCAGGTTGCGTTTATGTGTATGTGTGTATGTATGTGTAATATATTCACACATATATGTAATATATATATATATAACTTGTGTATATTTCTCATAAAGACTGAGCAGGTTGAAAAAAAACCCACAGATTGCAAAGAGGAGTGCTGTGGGATGTCTTTCTGTGCGCTGTGAATATGTGCGGCTCCTATTGGCTAATAAATAAAGCTGCATTGGCCTATGGCAGGGCAGGATGGAGCCAGGCAGGAAAATCCAAGGGAGATAATGGAAGGAGAAAGGCAGAGTGAGAGACGCAAGCCAGCCGCCCAGGGAGCAACATATAACGGGGACACAGGTAAAGCCAGGGAACACGAGGCGATACATAGATTAATAGTTATGGGTTGAGTTAAGTTATAAGAGCTAGCTAGTAAGAAGCCTGAGCCACAGGCATTTAATTTGCAATTAATATTAAGCCTCTGATTATTTTATAAGTGGCTGCAGGACCTCTGGGCCGGGCGGGACCGGAAAAACTTACGGCTACAGAGGAGCGTCGACACAGAAGGATATGCCCTCAAGTGCTTCGGAGGATGACTTCGGAGGATGACTTCGGAGGATGACTTCGGAGGATGACTTCGGAGGAGAGCCACAGTCCGCAGGGCCTTGACTCTTCCTCAGCAGGTGACACAACTGGTTAAAAAAAACGTCTAAGGGGCCTTGGAGAGATGGCCCAGTGGTTAGGGACACTTGTTCTCACAGAGGACCAGGTCAGTTCCCGGCACCACAGGGTGGTTCACAACCGTTCATAACTCCAGTTCCAGGGGATCCTATGCCCTCTTCTGACCTCCACAGGCACCAAGCACGCACAGTAGCATGTGCTACTGAGAGCCAGGTGGAGATCCCTAGTTGTCATTAGATGAGAAGATAATCATGCTTTTCCTAACTGTAAACAAAATATTGTTTGCATGTAGTTGGACTTTCTTTGGACCTCCAGCTTCCAAATAATGACATGGAGACTTCTTATTAAGTATGAAAGCTTGGCTTTAGCTTAGGCTTGTTCCCAACTTGTTCTTAAAACTTAAATTACCCCGTTTATAATAATCTATGTTCCGCCACGTGGCTCATTACCTCTCCTTCATACTGTACATTAGACTTGCTGTATGTCTTGCTGGTGAATCCCTCCTCTCTTCTTCCCAGAGTTCCTATCTCTGCCCAGAAGTCCTGCTTATTCTCTCCAGCCTAGCTATTGGCCATTCAGTTCTTTATTAAACCAATCAGGAGGTTCCTTGGCAGAGACACATCTTCGTAGTATGCAAAAAGATTATCCCACAGCATTTGTATAATCCTGATAATTCTGCTAATGTCTTTTTTGCTTTACAAGGTCTACAAAGAGACCAAAATTACATCAAACACCCTCATCCTGTCGGTGAACAAGGTTAGAATAGAATCCCTGGATCTTTTTTTGTTTGTTTGTTTGTTTTTTGTTTTTTGTTTTTCAAGACAGGGTTTCTCTGTGTAGTTTTGGTACCTGTCCTGGATCTCACTCTGCAGACCAGGCTGGCCTCGAACTCACAGAGATCTGCCTGGCTCTGCCTCCTGAGTGCTGGGATTAAAGGCATGCGCCACTGCTGACCGGCCCAAATCCCTGGATCTTTGCAGTAAAAAGTGGACTATAGCTATTAGACTCTTGGTATTGACTCAATTCATCTTTGGACTCATGTTCTCAGCTTATCTGTTACAGTCTTGGTAGTGAGACCGTTAATCTTCAGACTTTGTGTACTCAACCGATTCTTAATTTTATATACTCTTGTTGACAGCCAATCCACAGTTAGCTGATCCTGTGACAATCTAACTCCATCTGTCTGGGTCTCCTCATTTGCCCCCCAATGCCTAGAATTCAGCAAGAATAGAGATCCTAAACCCTTATGTGTCCCAACTTCAACCAGAAGTTCCCAGATTGACTTGATGTCCATCTCCTAGTGATTTTGATTTTAGGGTCTCAACTCTTCAGGGGAAATGTTAGATAGCAAGACAGATATTGGTGGGCATGGATGGAGGCTACTGAGAAAGGACCCCCTTCTCATGAACTTGGCATGCTTCCCTCTGACATTTGGACTTATTTTTAATTTTTACTTTTTTTAAAATTTTATGTGCATTGGTGTTTTGCCTGCATGTGTATTTGTGTAAGGGTGTTGGATCCCCTGGAACTAGAGTTACAGATGGTTGTGAGCTACCATGTGGGTACTGGAAATTGAACCTGGGTCCTCTGGAAGAGCCACCACTACTCTTAACCACTGGGCCATCCCTCCAGCCCCATTTTGACCTTTTTACTCATTGTCTGAAGCTCCCTTGTCTTCTGCCATGTGGCTGCTCGTGGACCTTCATTACTGAAACTGCCTGCTTCCTAATTAAAAGGCATGGTTTTCTACTCCGCTTTTTTTTTTTTTTTTAACTTTTGTATCTTAGAGACCAAACTCTTCTATCCAGAACATCACTAGAAGACATGTTGACAGCATCCTTTCGCAGAATTTCTGATACCAGAACTTGCTCCAGGACATCTGTGCCCTCCCCCCAGAACCCCACCCCAAGGAGGATGTTACCTTTGTCCAGTAGGAAAGAGCTACAAGAATGACAACTACCCCCTTCTCCACCTATCTGTAGGAACAAAAATGAGGACTGTTAGCCAAGGTGTTTTGTAATGCTCCTCTATTTTGGGTAAGTGGAGATAATTTACATTTCTAGAACTAACTTGTTTCTCTGGATTCTTGCTGTTCATACCTTATTAACCCCCTGTAATGGCCCACCTGGAAAGATGTTTATCGATCACCTAACTGGTTACCCTCACAATGTCCAACTGTCCCCTACAAGGAAACTTTCCTCTTTGTCAACCCTCTTGTTAGGAAACCGTAAGATGGGACTACCACTCTGCCATGTGGTCTGAACTCGCCCTCGCCATGCTGCTGTCCACCTGTCTTTCTACAGCATTAATAACTCTTCAATAATCTCTAAGAGGACAGTCTGCCTCAGAGTCTCCTTTGAATCTGAAACCTCAGACCTTTTACTGGGGATCAAATCAAGAACTTTGCACATGCACAAGAGCTTGGCAGAGCTCTACTACTGAGCTGCATGCCCGGCCTGATTTTGGTCATTTTAAATTGGCTACTGGTCTTTTTGCTTGGTTGGTTGTTTTGTTTTTTTGCGACACGATTTCTCTATGTAGCCCTGGCTTTTGAGACAGGGTTTCTCTGTGTAGCTTTGGAGCGTGTCCTGGAACTCACTTTGTAGACCAGGCTGGCCTTGAACTCACAGAGATCCGCCTGGCTCTGCCTCCCGAGTGCTGGGATTAAAGGCATGCGCCACCACCGCCTGGCTGAGTTCTACATACATTTTTTTATTTTTTTTGGGTTTTCAAGACAGGGTTTCTCTGTGTAGCTTTGCGCCTTTTCTGGAACTCACTTGGTAGCTCAGGCTGGCCTTGAACTCACAGAGATCCGCCTGGCTCTGCCTCCTGAGTGCTGGGATTAAAGGCGTGTGCCACCACCGCCCGGCTCTACATACATTTTAAAAAATATAGTTTTACATAGTCTACATACAAGTACCTTATATTAGATATAAGACTTCCCAACATGTCCTCCCTTTTTATAGCTGTCATTTAGTTTACTTGATAGTATTCTTCGAATAAATATTTTTTAAATTTTGACAAAGTTGGGTTTATGAGACGGTCAACAGGTAAAAGTGCTTGTGGCACAAACTTGGCGATCGTAGTTTGATCCCTAGATCCCAAGGTGGAAGGAGAGAACTGACTCATAGCATACACATGCCCACACTCATACTCACATATCACACATCACTCCTATGCACAGTAATAAAAATAATAAGAAAAATAAAATTGAATATTGACAAAGTTCAAGTTACTTTTCTTTTTGTCTTGACGCTTGTGCTTTTGTGGTTGTATTTATTTCTCTTGCTTTTAATTGTCACAGTTGTTTTGTTTGAGAGAGAGACAGACAGAGAGAGTTGAACTCACCTCTCTATTTGCATGTAGAGGGTAGAGGTCAATGTCAGGTGTCCTTTATTTTTCCCAGCCTTATTTATTGAGACAGGGTCTCTCACTGACCTGGAGCCCCTTATTTAGATTAGAATGGCTGACCAGTGAGTACTTGAATCTGTCTCCACTTCTCAGTGCTGGGATTACAGGCAGGTTCTCACAGGGTCTGTCTTTTTACGTAAGTTCCAAACTCAGGTCCCCATCAGGCAGAGGTGGCGCACGCCTTTAATCCCAGCACTCGGGAGGCAGAGCCAGGCAGATCTCTGTGAGTTCGAGGCCAGCCTGGTCTACAGAGCGAGATCCAGGACAGTCACCAAAACTACACAGAGAAACCCTGTCTCGAAAAACAAAAACAAAAAAAAAACAAAAAAAAAAAAAAAAAGAAAAAAGAAAAAGAAAAGACTCCAAACTCAGGTCCTCACTCTTGCACAGCAGAAACTTTACCCACAGAACCACCTCCTCAGCCCACTGTTTTCCATGTTTCCAAACTTAGTTAGCACCAATTGTGTTATTTACTTTTTCTTGTATTATGTTTAAGTCTTTAATATGTCTGGATTTTAGTTTTATCGTTTCTCTAGAAAAATTCATGGAAAACCATTTAATTATTATTAATTTGTCCAAACACCACAGAAGGCCACCTTTCCTCACTGATTTATTTATTTATTTACTTATTTATTTTTGGTTTTTTTGAGACAGGGTTTCTCTGTGTAATCTTGGCTGTCCTGAAACTCACTCTCTAGACTAGGCGGGCCCCGAACTCACAGAGATCCGCCTGCCTCTGCCTCCTGAGTGCTGGGATTAAAGGTGTGCACCATCACCGCCTGATTCGAAGTAACATTTTCACCTTATCATCTATTCTATTCTGATTTTTTTCAGCACTGGGATGGGACCCAGGGCTGCACACCTGCTAGTTAAGAGCTTTATTATTAAGTTATATTTTCAGCTTTTTTTGTTTTTTTGTTTTTGGTTTTGGTTTTGGTTTTGGATGGGGACAAAAAGATAGCTTACCCAGTGGTAAAAGCAATTGCTACCAAGCTTGATGACCTGCCCCATTCAGTCTGAGGATTCATAGAGGTAAAAAATCTCTAGTGTAGTGGCTGCTGCTCTGCTTCTCTGATCTTTCAGCTTTCACCCTAATAACTGACTCTGGGTTTTTATTGCTAAGACTAATTAGGATTGCATGCAGAGTTGGATCTCTGGAACCCACATGATAGAAGGAGAGAATCAACTCCCACAAGTCATCACCTGACCTCCACACATGGGCAGTAGCACATGCATGGCCACATGTGTACACATATATGTGCATGCATACACAGAGAGATAAATGTTTAAGAATTAAAAAAAAAATTCTGAGACAGGTCGCTATCACTTGAATGTAAAATGTCCCTCACAGGCTCAAGTTTTGGAACACTTGGTCCCAGCTGATGGTGCAATTTGAGGACGTTGTGAAACCTTCAAGAAGTGGAGCATGGATGAGGCTGCCAGACTATTAAATAAAGCATTCTGGGGAAATGGAATTTCTCCCAGGATTTCTGTGCTTTGAGAAGAAAAAGCCTGATTGAAGCCTTGTGCCATTAGGAGGGAGAACTTAAGTGCTGGCTAGTTTTATGTAAACTTGACACAAGCTAAACTCACTGGAGAGGAGGGAGCCTCAATAGAGAAAATGCCTCCATAAGCCTGGGCTGTAGGCAAGCCTGCAGAGCAGTGGTTCTCAACCTTCCTAATGCTTCAATCCTTTAATATAGTTCCTCATATTGTGGTGACCCCCAACCATACAATTAATTTTGTTGCTACGACATAACTGTAATTTTGCTACTGTTATGAATCATAATGTAAATATCTGATGTGCAACCTTGTGAGAGGGTTGCTTAACTCCCAAAGGGGTCATGACCCACAGGTTGAGAACCACTGCTATAGAGTTTTGGTTTTTTTTTTTTTTTTTTTTTTTTTTGTTGTTGTTGTTTTCTTAATTAGTGATTGATGAGGGAGGGCTCAACCTGCTGCAGGTGGTGTGTCCCTGGGCTGGTGGTCCTAGGTTCTATAAGAAAGGTTTTATGAGCAAGCCACGAGGAGCAAACCAGTAAGCAGCACAGCTCCACGGCCTCTGCATCAGTTCCTGCCTCCAGGTTCCAGCCCTGCTTGAGTTCCTGTCCTGACTTCCTTCAGTGATGGACCATAATATGGAAGTGTAAGCCAACTGAACCCTTTCCTCCCCAACTTGCTTTTGGCCACGGTGTTTCATCACAGTAATAGAAACCCTAGTAACTAGGACAACTTGTCTCCCAGAGACATTTCACAGTGCCAGTAACCTGTCATATTACCTTGCAGGATGAGACTGCAGCTCAGTGATGGGTGGGACCACACCTTGATCTGGACTGACCTGGACTGACCTGGACACATCACTCCGGACCTCTGCTTAAATCTCAGCCTCATGTCAGAACCCAGTAGATGGAATGGGGGCAGGGTTCACTAAATATCTCTGTCTCTCTTCCCAGTGTGGCCACATTGAATACAACTTTTTTTTTTCGTTTTTTTATTTGGTTCTTTTAATTAATTGTCTTATAGAGATGAGCAGCTGAGCCTGGCCTGCTGGGGCAGCCAGAGGCCAGTAACGTACACTTACATTTACTTCTCCTTTTTCCTTTTGCTGGAGCTTGAACACAGGCCTTTGTGTGTGCTAGGCAAACACCTCTAGCTCATGTTTATCTTTTGAAACTCGAACATACTTACTACCTGTTAAACAAACTGACAAACGCTGGAAGGCGGAAGAGTGAATCTTCTGAGACCAGGCAGCTGAACCCGAGGAGGAAAACATCCTTCCTGTCAAGGCCTGCTGGTCCAGAGCTTCCCCCAGAGGGAAGCAAAGGAAGGAAAAGCAGCTGATCTCAGGGTGGGACTTTTGCCACAGAATGCTGACAACCAGGCTAGAGGATAAAGGTTCCTAACTTTGTGATAACTTTCTGGAACCAATTTCTCATAAGATATAATGAAATCTATAATATATTAATATATTATATATTATGTAATAGATACAATCAGGTCTATGTCACTCTGTTTCACTGTTGGAATAGGGGAGTTGGAGGCAGATCCGCCTTTCCTTCTCTGGGACATTGAGTTAGAAGCTGTCAGTGCTGGGGTTTTACAGTCCCTAACTTATGGTTCTACCCAATCCCTGGCTCCTCAATGCCAGCCCATACTAAATCACATGGTGTAAAACTTCTTCTAACCCCCTGAAAGGATCTGAAAGTCAGCTCTTTTCCTTTTGAAGGCTCTGCTCTGAGCCTCGTCCCATCATACTGCCCACAATGGCTCTCTTTTACTATTATTTTAAGCTATTTCTCTTTTTTTGGGTGGGGTGGGGTGGGGCAGGGTTTTTCTGTGTAGCCCTGGTTGTCCTGGAACTCACTCTGTAGACCAGGCTGTCCATGAACTCACAGAGATCTGCTTGCCTCAGCCTCCCGAGTGCTGGGAATAAAGGCATGTGCCACCACTGCTGACTCTTAACATTCCTTAAGAAGCAGATCTCATTTATAATGTCTAGAAAGTATAACCTCCCGTATAATCTCTGCTTCTGGACCTGCCCAAGATGTGAGCAAGTTCCAACTGAGGATTTTGCAGCTGGCACCATACGAAGAACTTTAACTGACAGTCTGTTGCTGCACCTCCTCTAAATATTTGTCAAGAACTTGAAAAAAATTAAAGCATTCAATAAAAGAAAGCCACAGACCAATATTCTTCATGAATACAGATGCAAAGACTCTAGAAACTATTAGCAGGACTCATGAGATGGCTCTTAAAGGCTCTTGCCACCAGGCCTGACGACCTGAATTTGATCCCTGGGATTTACAAGGTAGAAGGAAAGAATCAATTCCTACAAATTTTCCTCTAGCCTCCACAGATGTGTGTTGTGGCATGAACATAATTCTCTCCATGCCAATACATAAATAAATGTAATTAAAAAAATTAGACTATAGAAGCTGAGTATGGTGGTGTATGCCTTTAATCTCAGCACCCGGTGGAGAGACTCCTCTCTTTCTCTTCCCTAATAAAAACTCTTATAGTGGGTTCCATTGTACCTCATGTTTTCTCGAGCCTGGTAGGTAAATAATGTCGACAAACAAATAACAGTTTCTTTGAATTTTTTTCTTTTGTTCAGAGCTAGAAATTGAACCCAGGGCCTCAGGCATGCTAATCAAGCATCTTATTTTTACATCCTCAGCTGCCAGAGTTTGTTTCTTGCTGGAAGTGATGACACACACATTTAATCCTAGTATTTGGGAAATGGAGGTAGGTAGATTAGGAATTAGGGTCACGCTTTGCTGCAAGGCGCAAAAATATGCAAAGTAGGATTTCAACTGATTATGACAAAGATAATACCTGGAAGAAGCCAAGGGCCTTCCAGAGGTCAAACTGAGGCTCAAGGAGCGTTGGTGATATTTGGCTTTTGATTATCAGCCATTTCCTGCTATGAGTTTCTTGTGTGCTGTTGTAGCTTTTCCATCATTTACTGGGCACCATTTCCCCTCTGCTAATGGAATATTTAGATAACCTGCGCTGACAGCTATGCACAGCCAGAACCCCAGTTCAAGCCTCCCTGTAATTATCGTCATTGGCAGCATCCGGCCAGGTCCATCCCCAGAGGAGGAAAGTACCTTATCAGAGATACCTCTGTACTCTCTACAAACAGAATTAAGCGTCCAGACTACCTGTTTGAGAAGGTCTGGCGGATATGCCAATTAAGCTTAACTTCCTTTTTTCCCAAGTCTTACCTCTAGTTCCAGATCTCCCTTCAACTATCACCAGAGGCATCTAGCTGTACTCAGGTTGCCTAGCGACTGAACACACCTTCCCCTACCCTGCAGAAAAAATGGCAGATAGCTTGAACAGATAGGAGCCACAGGAAAAAAGAAGGCGGTTTTATTTTCTGCCATTGACCTAGGAACTTATAGATTCTTAACATTTTCTACCAAACACGTTTAAGATTATAGTTGAGCATAATACTCTTCTTATATATTACCCGAATTTAGCCTTTAGTTAATTTATTTCCCCATTGGTCACTTCCCTTTGGGGTTGCAAATGATAATTAATGGTTATTGCCCCTCTATGTGATTCTTATCACCCCTCCATTTGACCCTGGAAGCCTGGCTTTGCACTGCCAAGGGATTACTGCTTGTACATGTATGTATACCGGGACTCCCAGGGCACAGGAGGACGGAGAAGAGAAAAGAGAATGGAAGAACTAGACGGGCAAGAACTTGAGAGGAACAAACTGAGATGGGGAAGAACTAGATTGAAGGGTTAGAAGAGAGGACTAGAGGAACGAGATGGAAGATGAGGAAGAGCCAGATAGGGAAGAACAAGATGAGGAAGAGCCAGATAAAAGAGAAGGAAATGGGAGAGGAGCTGATATGGGAAAGAACTAGGTGGATGAGAATCTAGAAGAGGCAGAACTAAGATGAAGGAATTAAGATAGAACCTAGAGGGGACAGCAGATAAATGTAGAGAGAAATTGAGCAAGAAAGGAGCTAAAAGTGAGAGCAGAGTATAAGCTTGTAGAGAAAGAACTGGCACAGAATAATGAAGTGTATGGACTAAGGAATTTCGTGTACATAGATTCATTTCTTTTCTTCAAAGATTAATT
>CABHPR010132641.1:0-10391 GCA_902168415.1 Peromyscus melanophrys
AAAAAAAAATCTGACTATTGTGTGTATGATGTTGGGAGTAGACCATGGTGGGCATGTGTGTGGAGGTCAGAAGACAACTTTGTGGAGTCAGTTCTCTCCTTCCACCTTTGTGTGGATTCCACAGATTAAACCTGTGTTATCATGCTTGCACAGCAAATGCCTTTATCTGTGAAGCCATCTTTCCAGGTGTTTCTAAAGCATGCTTATGCCCAAAAGTTTCTCTGGTCCTCCCGAGCCCAGCGGTCAGGACAAATCTCTCCCATCGGCATCTGGCAGCCTCTTGGTCCCAAGTAAACACACAGAGGCTTATATTAATTACAAACTGTATGGCCTATGGGTCAGGCTTCTTGTTAGCTAGCTCATATAACTTAACTCAACCCATTTCTATTAATCTATATGTTGCCACATGGCTGTGGTGTTACTGGTCTGCTGGCATCTTGTTGCTTCTTCAGCATCAGGTTGGCGTCTCCTCTGACTCCACCCTTCTTCATCTCATCTTCAGTACAAATGCACCACCTAACCTTATCCTGCCCTGCCATAGGCCAGTGCAGCTTTATTTATCAACCAATCAGAGCAACACATATTCACAGCGTACAGAAAGACATCCCACAGCACATGCTCAAGACAAATGATCCTTCATTCCCAAGGAAATTGAGATCTAGAGATGATAGACTTCATCAGGAACAAAGATAAGACTCAGTCCTCACAGGAAATCTCCCAAACCCTTCCAGGTCACCCACACTGTACCAGCCACAGGCTGTATGAGAAGCACATCTAGATAGTCTCTAATGTGAGATATTTTCATTAAAAGTTTCTAAGGCAAACAGAAGCTTGGCCCTGCTTACTCTGAAAGCTGATATAAAAACTTGGAGGATTCTAAAGGCCACATGACATGTTTGCCTTCCCTTTCTAGTAAGGGCCTAAGAACCCACTGCCCCCTCCTATGCCTGGCAGGAATGGGAGCTCAACAAAGTATCTGATGCATGAAGAAATGGTAGTTTTTCACAGCTCTACAGTGAAGTCATTGGATAGGGTTTCCGAGGGACAGGGATTGATGACTCTGAAGTTGAACTGAGGCAGAGTGGACAGTCGCAAAGCTTGCAGGAAAGGCTGCCGGAAACCCCATGGTGAAAGCCAGCTGAACTGGCCAGGAGAAAATGTGTCATTTCCTTAATTGTACCGTTCAAAGCTTCCATCTTTGATGACAACATGTGTAAACCACATCAGGGACCCACAGCTCATATTTGGAGGTTGTTTTTAAAAAATCATTCACATGATTAGGCTCTCTCCCTCTGCCCGGCACCTTCGGGGCAGAGAAAGCTATAGGTAAATAGAGGAAGAGGAAGCATCACCAAGAATGAAAGTGTTCTTCGGGAGAATGCCCAAGCAATGCCATTAAGAATGGCAGGATTCTTAAACTGAGTTTACTAGGTCTCCTCCCAATACCACAGTGGGACCTGAGGATACGTTGACTCTCTGAACATGATATAAATTTGTGTCTGTCTAGAGAAGAGACCTCAGTCTTCATCCGATTCTCCTGTTGTTGGCCATAGGGCCTCCTTCCCCTTCAGCTCTGTCATAGTCAAGTGGGGCTCATCTGAGTTCATTATGATTTGCTAGGAGATAGGAGTGAGAGCAAAGGCATAAGACATATAGCTAACCCTAGGCACGGCCTTCAGAGAGCCAGTGCACTCTAAAAGGCCTAGAGCAGTGGTTCCCAACCTTCCTAATCCACAACCCTTTAATACAGTGCCTCATGTTGTGGTGACCCTCTTTGGGGGTCATGACCCACAGGTTGAGAAATGCTGGCTTAGAGGTTGTCCAGCATAGACAAGGGCTGACCTAATGCAAGGCCTTCATGGAGTCAACGCACCCTGAAAGGCCTAGAGGTTGTCCAGCAGAGACAAGGCTCTCAAAGTTAGGTTTTACTGTCGTTACTCTGTCAAGCGCTTTATTGTTATTTTTTTTCTCAGCCTCACAGCAATCCCAGGAGGTCAAAGACGTCCCCTAGCCCACAGATAAGGACACTAAAACTCAGAGAGGTTGGAGTACGAAACCAGAATCCTAAAGGTCCTGTGTAAATTCCAAGCGTGAACTGCTGTTCTGTGGCCTGAACTGCAGGTCAGGCTTTCATCGGGAGGCAGCTTCTCTGCCCTCCCTTCGGGATTCCTGAAGCTTGGGGCCCTGGCCTCTCCATGACCCTGTCCATCAGAATGGGCAGAGAACGCTGCAAACGAAGCTCTTCATGCCAAGGCATACTCTACTTGCTTATGTAATTTAGCCCAAATCGTCCCTCTAAAATTCCACTCTGGACGCGAGTTTCTGTCCCAAGATATGGAGTGTTAAATAAAGAAACCCCAGTTAACACCCCCTCCTATCATGATGCAGGCAAGTCACAGCCAGAAAGGAAGAAGGATTCTCCAATAGCCACAGGACAGAAGAACGGTAATGCTCTAAAACAAGGCTAATAGGGTCTGGTTTCAAACTCCAGGCTAAAAAACTCTCAGCTACCTATCAGCAACAAAACAAGCCAACAAAAACCAACGCTTTCCCCCCAGTAATATTGTGGCAACCACATGCACCAAGGACTCCCGAGGCACATTCTATATCTTGCCTCCATACTGCAAAGGCACCAAGCAGCCAGGACAGATGCCACGGTTTGGGAAGCTGAGCAAGTCCTAGTTCACACAGACAGTAACAGCAGACCCAGGACTTGAACCCAGGCCTGATGGCAGCACCAGTGCTCTTAACCATACCCCTGTCGCCCTGGCTACACAGTCATGGTGGTCTCTGCCACCTCTATCGATATCACCTCTTGGTTTTCCATGTGTAGAAAAAAGCTGGTCCCGAAATTTAGTCAGCCTCTTGGGAGGAAGAGCCATGGAAGGGGACAGGTGAACTCAACAAATACCTGATTCCTGGTTGGCTGCCACTCCCTGCCTGCCTCTGCCATGCTCACCAGCTCCTCTGCCTTTCCAAGGTGCCCTGTTTCCTCACCTCATCGCCAATGCTCACATTGCAGAGATCTAAAGGAGAATTGGAACCAAGGCTCAGGAGTGGTGCCAATGTTAAGTATTAAACTAATTTGAGAAAAGTAGACCTTTCTCAGACTCCGGGCTTGGTCATCTGCAGAGTTCATAGCCACCACCTATAGCAGGAATCTTAAAAAGTTCTTATTAATAAAAACAAACCTAGAGCTGGGTACTGGGGTGAATGCTGGAAGATCAGAGAAGCAGAACAAGCCACAGCCACCTCACCTTGCTAATTCCTCAGCTGATCCTGTTTCCTCAGACTGGAAGCTTCTGAGTCCTTATCCAAATGGATCTCAGCTGAACTGTGCTGCTCAAAACCTAAAAGCTTAACCAAGCCAAAAGCTTCTAGTTTCTGGTCTTCACGCCTTATATATCTTTCTGCTTTCTGCCATCACTCCCTGGGATTAAAGGCTCACTTCTTGGGATTAAAGACGTGTGTCACCAAGCCTGGCTGTTTCCAATGTGGCTTGAACTCACAGAGATCCAGAGGGATTTCTGTCTCTGGAATGCTAGGATTAAAGGTGTGAGTGCCACCATTTTCTAGTCTGTATCTAGTGGCTGTTCTGTTCTTTGACCCCAGATAAGTTTATTAGAGTGCACAATATTTTGGGGAACACAATACCACCACAACCACCAGCTTCCCTGCTTCCCTTCTCCCCACTGGCTCCTAGTCCGTTCCCTCTCTGTGTCTGCAGTTCTTTTGCTTCCTCTGAAGGACAGGCCTTGGGTGCTCACAGTCTGGGGACTCTCCCCTCTCCTTCCGACTCTGGGTACAAGGTCTGTCTCTCCCCCGTACCCTTGTGCATTACGACAGAGCTCTTGGCAGAGCTCCAAGTCTCCCCCGGACCCTTGTGCATTACGACAGATCTCTTAGCAGAGCTACTTGCAGCTGGGATACTCACAGCCATAGCGTCCCGCCCTCCTCGAGGGGTGTGTCCCGGGAGCTTAGATAGGAGGACTGGCTGTGAACAACACTCACAGCCGCAGCGTCCCGCCCTCCTCGAGGGGTGTGTCCCGGGAGTTGAGATAGGAGGACTGGCTGTGAACAACACCCAGCTGATCTTTCTCTGTTGTACCGTCTCTGTGTCCCAGCGGCGCCGGGAGCGGCCCGGGGCTCCTCTGCACCTGGCCCGGCTGCAGCTTCCCCTCCAGCCGGACGCGGCAAGGGCCATGAACTGGTCCTACTATCGCTGCCACGCATCCTCCTGGGTGGAAAAGGGCTCCTCGGCGACAATGGGCGGCGTGCTCTTCAGCGCCGGGCTGCTGGGCAACCTGCTGGCGTTGGTGCTGCTGGCGCGCTCGGGCCTGGGGTCCTGCCCGCAGCGGCCACTGCGCCCGCCACCCTCGGTCTTCTACGTGCTAGTGTGTGGCTTGACGGTTACTGACTTGCTAGGCAAGTGTCTGGTCAGCTCGGTGGTCCTGGCTGCCTACGCGCAAAATCGGAGCCTGCAGGAACTGCTGCCTACGGCAGGCAATGGGTTATGTCAAGCCTTTGCCTTCATCATGTCCTTCTTTGGTCTAGCCTCGACGTTACAGCTGCTGGCAATGGCCCTGGAGTGCTGGCTGTCTCTGGGACACCCCTTCTTCTACCAACGGCACATCACCCTACGCCGGGGAGTGCTGGTGGCGCCAGTCGTGGGAGCCTTCTGCTTGGCTTTCTGCGCGCTCCCCTTCGCCGGCTTTGGGAAGTTCGTGCAGTACTGCCCCGGCACCTGGTGCTTCATCCAGATGGTCCATGAGAGGCGCTCGCTGTCGGTTCTCGGCTTCTCTGTGCTCTACTCCAGCCTCATGGCGCTTCTGGTCCTCGCTACCGTGCTGTGCAACCTGGGCGCCATGTACAACCTCTACGCCATGCACCGGCGCCTGAGGCGCCACTCACGCTGCTGCCCCAGGGACCGCGCCCAGCCAGGCTCGGGTCACAGGCACGAGTCCCTACATCCCCTGGAGGAGCTGGACCACCTCGTGCTGCTGGCTCTCATGACGGTGCTCTTCACTATGTGTTCCTTGCCTTTAATTGTGAGTTGCTGGGCACCGAAGTTCAGGAAACTGGGCGCCTCAGGCACCGGCCAGGTGGGAAGGTGGGGGTGGGATGGATGCTGCTCTGGCTCTAAGAGCATCTGGGGCCACGGGCGGGGCGGTTGATTCTGTGCTCAACATTCCAGGAGAGTGGATTCCTTCCACAGGCCTAAGGTATGACCCCATTTGTAGAGGAAGATGAGAGAATGTCAAAGGATTAGAGAGACAAATTGGGTGTTGTTCCCTGAACTCTGCGAAACCTTTTCCAATTGGCAGACACCCATTCCTCTCTGCTCAGGTCTGGTGGGGTCTCTAGTCATCTGTGCACCTTGCTGAAGACCTTAGTCCTCAGCTATGTCATATTTTATTTTGTTAGATCCGCCCTTTAATTTAGACGTGTCCGGGAGTTCTTCTCCGGATTTTGGCCTAGAAAGGGACAAAGGGAAGCAAAGGGGTTAGTTCATCCTGAGGACCTTACAGAAGTGAGCGATAAACACAGATTTAGTTCTGAAAAACTCTAGGTTTGTGGCTGCTGCTGCACTGCGCCCCGCCCCCCGGGGGGGGGGGGAGGCAGAGACGGAGAGGTTACAGATGGCCTGTTGTTTCCTCATCTGTCTTGATGGGTTTTGTTTCTATCTTGGCCAATGGGATGGCAAAGAATCCCATTAACTTGGGTTCCAAATCACAAGGAAAAGACGGCAGGGGCTGACCGATGAACCTGCTGCTTTAGGTATCACATTTAAACAGCCACACTAGATTGACAGTTCCCAAATCGAAATGAATACTTGTAATCAGTTTGATGGTAGACACAAAAAACATAGAGCCCCAATTAAGCTAAGCACTATTCAAATTGTTAAAAAGAATTCAATTCTTCCTATTAGGTATGTACTTTAAAAGTTGTACCTAGTTATTGTTATTGCATCAGTTTCACATGATAGCTCATGTGATCTGAGTCCCTCTTCTGGCTCCAGAGGCGTTAGGCACATATGTGTTACACAGACATACATGCAGACAAAATACCCATAGACATAAAATTATAGATTAACACTGTGGGGATATGTTTGCTTTCTGGTTTTATTAGTATCTACTGAACATTCATTATTTGGCACCTTGGCCTATAAAACCTGAAGCATTTATTCTCCCGCCCTTTACCAAAACAAAAAAACTCCAGACCAGTTGGAGCTCACCGATGCTGTGATGAAAGCAAACAGTAGCTAAATCCATGGAAATCTGAAGCAGCATTCGGATGCTTAAATGTGGATAGCCCAGAAAACAGTGTAAAACAATGGGACAAACACAGCCTTTGGACACATCTCTAAGGAGATCCATATCACCTTACAGAATGGTGAGAATTAAAGGAACTAATATATTTGAAAACAATTTGGCAAAACAACTTGTAAAGTTCTGGAAAAGGATAACCCAGACAGCAGTCCTCTCAAGAGCCATTATTTCTTAGAAGGAAGTAAGGGATTTCTCAATGGCTGTTGGTCAAGTTTCAGCACTCACTGGCTATGTCAGTGGCTTATTTACTGGCTGACCTCATCTGTTGAGGGATAACAACACTAGTTCTGTAGGATTGACAAGGGTTGAAAATCACACACACACACACACACACACACACACACACACACACACACTGAGCTTTCATCTCTGTGTGTGATGTGCATGCACACACCTACATGAGTACAGGCATATGCATTCCATGATGAACACTTGGAGACCAGAGGGCAACCTCAGACATTAATTATCACCTGACATTTTGATTAACACAGGGTCTCTTTGTTTGTTTGCTGGGCTGTGTGTGTGAGACTAGACGGCCAGCAGTCTCCTATCGTGCCATGTTTTTGTTGCTATGATAAACACCATGACCAAAAGCAACTTGGGGAGGAAAGGATTTATTTCAGCTTATAGTTCCATATCACAATCTATTGGAGGAAGTCAGGGCAGGAACTCCAAACAGGAACCTGGAGGCAGGCATCGAAGCAGAAGCCATGGAGGAATGCTGCTTACTGGCTTGCACTTCATGGCTTGCTCAATTGCTTTCTTATACCCTGCAGCAGTGGCACACACCTTTAATCCCAGCGCTCAGGAGGCAGAGCCAGGAGGATCTCTGCAAGTTTGAGGCCAGCCTGGTCTACAGAGTAAGATCCAGGACAGGCACCAAACTACACAGAGAAACCCTGTCTCAAACCCCCCCCAAAAAAAAAGAAAAAAGAAATGCCCCCCAGGCTTGCCTGCAGCCTGAGGCATTTTCACAGTTGAGGTTTCCTCTTCTCAGATGACTCTAGCTTCTGTCAGGTTGACAAAAACCCAACCAGGATGCCATGGAATTACAGACATGCCTCCACATCAGCTTTATGGGCTCTGAAGATTCAAACTTTGATCCCCAAGCTTTCACAGCAGGAGTTTTGCCCACTGTGCCAATTCCCCAGCCCACACTGAGCATTCTTGAGTGGGAAAATCCAAAATGCTTCACAATCTAAAATGTTTTGAGTGTGAATGGCCACAGTTGATTTCAAGTGATAGGCTGGAATCCAGACAGCATGCCTGTGTCAGACTACAGGTGTGTAAGACATCCATCTCACGAAAATGTGTGGCTGTGGAGGGCTGTGCTCTACAACGATGTCTTGCAGAATGCACATACTCCACATTATGGGGAAAACAAAAACCTGTCTAGTCCCAAACAATTTGGAATAGGGGTAAGTGTGTGTGTGTGTGTACCACAGAACCCAGTGCCTAGCCTCACTAATTACCATCAGTATTGCTACTAATTGTGGCTCTCATGTATTATTATTTCCTATGACTATAGCAAGTCAATCAGGAAGTATGATCTCCCCAGGAGATGGTGTGCTAGTCTCAGGCAGCAGTTCTCAAAGTTTTTATGGTCTAGGGACCTCTTAATCCTCTTAAAAATTACTAAGGACCCATACAACTTGTATTTAAATTGATAGTGTCTGAATCCGTATCAACCACATTGCACAGTAAACCTAAGACGCTTATAAAATGTAGTTGTAGGGTGTTGAGAAGATTGCTGAGTTGGTAAAGTGCTTGTCATGCAAATGTGAGGACCTGAGTTTGAAGCTCCAGCACCCATCTCAAAAGGCACCAAGTTGGCAACAGAAACATCTTTTCAATGACTCCTAAACTCATCTGAGGGCACTCTTTCAAATGAATGCTCTTTTTATATTTCAAAATATTTTTATTTTTTAATTATGTGTATACAGGTAGTGGTGTGTGCAGGTGATGCCTGCAGAAACCACAAGAGGGCATTGGAACTCTTGAAGCTGGAGTTACTGGAAGTTGTGGGCCATCCCACATGGGTACTGGGACTGGACTTGGGGTCTCTGAAAGAGCAGTAAATACTCTTAACCACAGAGCCTTCTCTCCAGCGTCCATGTGGATGCTCTTAATGTAAATGAAGCCAATTGAAAATTGCCAGTTGTAGGATAACTTACTTCTAATCACAACTGCAATGGCTTGAATATACAGATAAATATACTAGAGCTTTATCTCAATGGCAGAATACTTGCCTAGGACTCGTGTAAAGTCCTAGGTTCAATCCCCAACATTGCAGGGGGAAAAAAAAGTAAAAGAAAAGATAACCTAGTAGAATTGACATGGGTAAGTACTGCATAGAAAGAAAAGAGTTTGGTCTGACAAGATGGTCCAGCAGGTAAAGGTGCTTGCTGCCAAGCCTGAGGACCTCAGTTCTATTCCCAGAACACACGTGACGGAAGGAGAAGAACCAACTCCCACTAGTTTCCTCTGACTTGCACATGTGTACTATGGTGCCACAACCCTAACCTGCAAAATAAACAAGTTAAATATATTTTTAATCTAAAAGGACAAAATAGTCCCTTTTTATGCAAGTTTTAATTATACAAGTATCATTCCATTACCAAACATTCTTGCATGGTTGGAATTACATTTCACCAAGCTCCTCTCTGAGGAGAAAGCTAACAATCTAAAACACGTCTGTGAAATGTTTGTTTCTAAATCAACCCAAGCTTGTGGTCTGAGTCACATCCATTCAGCATACATCTGGTACCTCCCTCATCCGACACACTCTGTAGCTCAGTGAGATACAAAGTGAGGAAATCACCCCGGTGCAGGCACAAGGAAGGGTAGTAATTAAGGCTAACGGAGAGTGTAGTGGAGGAAATGGGCAACTCCTAGATGAGAAAATAATATGCAAGCTACTTATTGAGTGTTGGTGATGTAGCAGACCCTGTTCCCGAAGCTTTCTTCACACCACCTCATTCCATCTTCACAAGACTCTGGGAAAGCAGGAACAATGACCTTTTCTGTAAAAACAAGAAAACTACGTCCTCCCTGAAGCCATACATCTGAAGAGAAGATTCCAACCCAGACGCTTAGACCTTTAGCCAGTGGCACAGAAAAACTCCTAAAAGGAGTAATATTTAAAGTTGGTTTGAAGGACAGTACTGTTTGGCTATTTAATCCATTTCCAGGCTTGTAAAATGGAGATAATGGCTGTCTTTACTCACAAGACTTTTATAAGGAGAAAATAAAAATTTCAAAAGATAGAACAATGTCCGGGAGTTGAAGGTTCTAAGCGGTCACTGGCCATTAGGACTGCTGTTGGCATTATGAAGCAAGAGTGAAGAGAGAGAGTGTTTGTATATCAGTAACAGATGAGTCTAATGTAAGGCATCTTCCATATGCACTGGATTGAAATCGGCAAGACCACTGAAATGTTATGAAGGAGCAAGTCAAAAGCTAAGGAGATTGATTCTAGGAATGTGCTTCTCCTCTGAGAGATGTTCCTGGGTGGCCTTGAGTGCTCTTAGCCACACTTTCCCCTGCTAATATTGGATTTGTGTAGTTTCTGTTCCATTAGGGTCAATTTCTTTCATTATGGATTTAGAATCACAGTAACCATGGGAAGTGTAATGCCAAAAGAAAAGGTACGCAGCCTCAGAATGGTGTTCTGGGGTTGTGCTGATCTAGGCAGCAATGGGACCTGAATGGCAGGGAGAATCATGATTTGAGGCACTTTGCAGAGCTCCAAGGAAACTACAGGGACCCAAGGTAAGATCAAGGCATAGGAGGTAGCGGGACACAGGAAAGTAGGCGTCTATCTTTGGGTACACCCTCCCCCAATCTTATGTAGAATCTATCTTACTAAAAGGAACAATTTACAGCCGGGCGGTGGTGGAGAATGCTTTTAATCCCAGCACTTGGGAGGCAGAGGCAGGTGGATCTCTGAGTTCGAGGCCAGTCTGGTCTACAAAGAGAGTTTAGGACAGTGAGGGCTACTCAGAGAAACACTGTCAAAAAAAAAAAAGGAAAGAAGGAAGGAATAAAGAAAGAAAGAGAGAG
>CABHPR010132642.1:14783-27822 GCA_902168415.1 Peromyscus melanophrys
AGTATTCATGGTACTAGAAGGCACTCTGCATGCTACCAGAGCAGAAAGGTAACCACCAAGCCAGGTACAAACCCTTTGATCTACAAGGGTCACCTGTTGCTGGAAAATTTCTCTTGAGCTCCCAAGTCTCGCCAGCTCCCAAGTCCCACCAGTCCCAGAAACCATTTATAAAATAAACACACAGACGTTTACATTATTTAAACTGTTTGGCCATTAGCTCAGGCCTATCATTGTCTAGCTCTTACTCTTATATTTAGTCCATTTCTATTAATCTCTACTTTGCCACGTGGCTCGTGGCTTACCGGTACTTTACATCTTCCTTGTTCTGGCCGCGGCTCCAGGCAGTCTCTCTCCTCTCACCTTCCTGTTCCCTCTCCTCCCTTCTCTGTTAGTCCCGCCTACACTTCCTGTCTGGCTACCGGCCAATCAGTGCTTTATTGATACAGAGTGATATCCACAGCAAGGGAGATTCAATCAGGCAACACATTCTCAGCCACGGAGAATGTTCAGGGCTCCACTGGCACCAGGGACCAGCTCTTTACTGAACATCTCTGTCAAATGGATGACTCTCTAGATGAAATATCACAGCCTGACTTCTTTGAGCACTGCTCACTGCTTGATTTCTTTTAAGAAACTTGATCCTGAGGGTCCTGACACTCCTGCGTTCAACTACCTGAATATATGGATCACAGGCAGTTGCCACCATACACTCTAATTTTCTTTGAGAAAAAAATCTAACTATGTCTCCCAAGCTGGCCCTTACTGCTCAACAAACTGCCTGCTTTTGTTCCCAGAAATCTATGATTCCAATTTGTAGCTGAGAATTTTGTCACCAGACTTAGACATGTTTTCAGGAAATTTAATTTTGGTTTTTCTTTTCAGACTTAACTGTGTAATATATGAATAATATGTGTATTATATGTATTGTATATTCTATTATGTCATATTGTATATACTGTGTATATATGTGTATTTGTATACAAATATATAAATTGTAGAGCTATTGTAAGAGCAGCTTTTATTTTTATCATTAAGAATTTTTCTATTCATTTTACATACCAACCACCCACCCCCCAGCCTTCCCCGCCAATCCACCCCTATTCATACCGACCCCAAGATAAGGTTTCCCATGGGAAGTCAGCAGAGCCTGATACATTCCACTGAGGCAGGTCCAAGCCCTTCCCTCCTGCACCAATGCTATGCAAGGTGTCACACCTTAGGCACTGGGCTCTAAAAAGCCCATTCAGACACCAGGGACGAATCTGGATCCCCCTGCCTGTGGGCTCCCCAAACCATTCAAGCTAAACAACTGTTTCATGTATCCAGAGGGCCTAGTCCAGTCCCATGGGGGCTCCACAGCTGTTGGTCTACAGTTCATGGATTTCCACTAGTGTGACTGGCCGTCTCTGTACATTTCCCCATCATGATCTTGACTTCCCCTGCTTATAAAATCCCTCCTCTCGGGACCTGTAGGATCCTGGCCCCCGTTTTGGGTAACTGTTGCCTTGCTTGCAGACCTTGACCTTGATATTCTCCCTATGCTAATTCCCTGCCAGGTTCCACCCTCCTGAATGCTTAAGGGAAGTTCCTTGCCTGGTACCCTGAATAATGGGCGTTAACAGATTAGAAGCAAGATTGTAAAACATCAGTAGCGAACTTCTGCCCTCCAGGGTCCTCCCATTGTGCTGTAAGCCTGTATTTAAGACCTCCTCCCCCTTAAATAAATGACATTCAACATTTAAAATTAATATATATATATTATATATATAATTGAATGAATACTGTGAATGTTATATATGAATACCACAAGTGTGATTAATATCATGAGTGTAATTAATGAATATTATGAATGTAATTTCAAAAAATAAATAAAGTTAAAAAAAAAATCCCTCCTCTCTCTCATCAATTGGACTCCTGGAGCTTGGCCTGGTGCCCAGCCATGGATCTCTGCATCTGCTTCCATCAGTCACTGGATGAAGGCTCTATGATGACAGTTAGGGTACACTAATCTGGTTACAAGAGTAGATCAGTTCAGGCACCCTCTGGACTATAGATAGTCGTCTAAAGTGGGGTCATCCTTGTGGATTCTGGGAACTTCCCTAGCACCCTGTTTTTCCCTGTTCCCAGGTTTTATCATGGTATCGCTTTCCTTGTTCTTTCACTCTGTCCCTGTTCCAGCTCAAACCTCCCATTTCCTTATGTTTTCATTCCCCCATTCCTTGCCCTCCATTACCCCACTCACCCCCAGTTTGCTCATGCAGATCTCATCTATTTCTCATTTGCTGGGCTATAATGTATCCCTCTTAAGTTCCTCCTTCTTAGTTAGCCTCCCTAAAGCTGTGGGTTGTAGTCTAGTTATCATTTGCTTTACATCTAGTATCCATTTATGAGAAAGAGCAGTTCTTTACGTAGTCTACACTGGTCTATACATTCCAGCAATCCTCTTTCTTCCTCCTGGGTGTTGAGATTCTAGTTCTGAGCTAATATACCTGGCCAAACTATGAATTCTCTCCTGAATTAACGATTTGTATCAACCTATTGTGCTTTTGGTACCTTATTTTTAACTGAACACAGTAATTTGAATCCAACTCCACAAATCTCTTACTACTTTAAAATGTGCCACAATATTGAGAAAATCAAAATCTTGGGTGCTTGTGATGGCTCAGAAGGAAAGAGCATGTACTGAGGACTCAGTTCACTTCTCAGCATCCAGGTTTCATGTTCCCCACTTCCTGGAGTCCCACAGCAAGGGTCTGACATCCTCTTCTAAACTTCACAGCACCACTTGGAAGGAGTGGAGGCCCCCTTTTACTTCCAAGTAAATAACCCTCTAGTTCTCCAGCAAAACCAGACTTACAAGTTTTCCCAGGTGCCTCAGTGTGGGAGCCCGTTTTCGGGTTCCTCATGGCTTTACCCAGCATGTCCACATAGAGGAAGATTAGGACCATGGGCCTGAGTGCATGTGTCTGAGATGGTCTGCACTTGGCTGTGCTGGGGGAGGAGGTCTTTTGCCCCACCCCTTGGCATCTCTATAAATGCCCTGGGGCAGAGACAGTCGGGGCCGTTGGAAAAGGTTCCAGGCCCTCTCGAGGCTATCCTTTATTTTCTATCTGTTTATCTCTGCAAGATTCTCCGCAATAAATCCTTCTAATATTTCCTGCTGCTCACACTCAAGAAACTCTGGGGAGCTGTGGGGTTGGTGGGAAAATGCCCCACAGAATGGCGCCATGAACAGGGACTAAAGAAAAAAAGGGGACTAAAGAAAAAAGGAAAAAGAAAAGGGGGGACTAAAGACAAATGAACAGGGACCAAAGATAAAGGAAAATAGTTTTATTACAGAGTTTTTGGCGAAAATGTGCATCAGCCCTGCCAGTGGAAAGTGGCATGCCAGTGTTATGGAAAATATATATTATATATATAATATATGTATAATATAATATATATATATATAATTGAGGGGCAGGGGTTTTATCCTCGAGAGAAAAGGAAAGCAGACTGGAAGGATTCCGATGCCGCAGCGCAAAATTCTCTTCTGTCAAAATTTTCTATCTTCTATCCCTTTCTC
Organism: Peromyscus melanophrys; assembly: GCA_902168415.1. NCBI lineage: Eukaryota > Metazoa > Chordata > Mammalia > Rodentia > Cricetidae > Peromyscus > Peromyscus melanophrys. The sequence continues at coordinate 18,349 of CABHPR010132642.1, forward strand.
AGTTTCTCTCTGTGAAAAATAAGTATAAGGTACAGGGTAGTAATATAATGTAGGAAATACTTAGAAGTGTAAGATTGTGTAGGAAAAAATAAGTCAGGCAACTAGACAGAAAAACTCAACTTTCTAACTTTGGGGGCTATGAACGCAAACTGGGGGAAAAAAATCTTTCTTTGGGCTTTACGGGTAGTAAAAAAGCTCTTCTTTGAGCTTATGGGGAAGGAAAAGTTTCCTATAGAAGCTTTTGTCCTGGGGACAGCTGAAATGCTAAGTCCAAGCAGCAGGAGAAAGTGTTTTCTCCAAGGCAAAAATGGGGGTGTAAAAAGCCAAAAAGTTTAAAGTTGGGAAGTTTTGGGAAAAGCTGGTCTTTCTGTCTTGGGGGAAAAAATCTTTCTCTTAAACTAAAAGCTTTTCTTGGAAAATTTGGGGAGGGAAATCTCTCTAAAAAGACTTAATCTTTCTCAAAAGCTCTCTTAAACTTAAAAACTAAAGCCTTTAACTTTTTCTCAGAAGGACAAAAATTAGAATCACCTGAAGATACTAGTTTGGGGACCACCTGTGATTAGCTCTAAGGGAAAACAATAAAATTCTTAAGACAGCAAAACCTCTCTAAGTTCTCTTTCAAGCTTTAAAAATCCTCCCTGCAGCCGGGCGTTGGTGGCGCACGCCTTTAATCCTAGCACTTGGGAGGCAGAGGCAGGCGGATCTCTGTGAGTTTGAGGCCAGCCTGGGCTACCAAGTGAGCTCCAGGAAAGGCGCAAAGCTATACAGAGAAACCCTGTCTCGAAAAACCAAAAAAAAAAAATCCTCCCTGCAATGCAGGAGGCAGAGACAAGTTCCTAAAAAACCTCTTCTAAGCTCTGTCTCTTCAAGCTAGTAAAAGACAGTGGGTCAGAGTACCCTGAGGGAAACGCTTGGGAGAGTGTGGGTAAAGAGCTACTGAGAGCCCAAAAGGACAGGAAACTTTACCTGAGAAAGGCAAAAAAGCCAAGCTTTTCAGTTACAGCCAAGCTGAGGCATCAAGGGTTTTGTTTCTGAGTGAGCATCTTTGAAAAGGTGCTCCTAATCGTCCTAACGCAAAGATCCCCTGAAGCATTGTATCCTCTCTTCTGACCAAGAACCCAGAGGCGACTGGCCAGCATCTCTGAGTTGAAATGCATTTTGGGGATACTAGGGTTCCTACAGTTGTAAACTTCCTGGAGCACAGAGCTGAGGCAGGAAGGTGCAGGACCCAGGGGAAGATTGCTAACGAACAAACAAAGCTAAAGCTGGTGGGAACAGCAGTTTTCTGCTTTCCTACAAGTCCCGGATAGGTCCACAGCTGCAAAAAGAAATCTGACAAAAGCTTTCCTATCAGAGTAAGGACCTTTCTGGGAAAACAGTAAAGCTGACCTGTGTCTGAAGCAGTTGTGCTGCTGAGTCAGAACGCTGTCTGGGGAAAGAGCCCAGCCAGGGCAGAACAGAACTATCCAGGAGTAAAGCTTTCTTTTCTATCGGAAAAAGCATCTCTGAGAAAAGCTTTGTTTCAACTGACTCCCGATGAGATGAGCGAGTGTAGCCCTGAAGGGTGATTGTCTCTGGTATAAGCTCTGTCCTTGAGCACCCAGACAAGCAAACACAACCCACTGGGGGACTGGGCCAGGTGGAGGACTGATGAGGCAAAACACCTGTCCTAATTCGAGCTTAGATATGGCAAAAACCTCCCTTGCTAAGCTTGATTTATGAACACAAACTCCACAGATCCCGAAAACAGAAACGGACAAAAAGCCCCTACCTTCAGTAGCAGGGAAAGCTGCCACTGTAGTGTCGGAAACTGTTTCTAGGGTAGAGGGGATAAATTGAGACCAAACTGGGAACTATCTGGGAGAAAGACTCTGAAGAAACAGAAGGGACATAATCCTCCCCAGAAAATGTATGACCTGAAAAGCTGAGGTAGATTCGGGGGAGAAAAAAAGCCCCTACCTCCAAAGGCAGCTAGCAGAGGTACAGAGCAGCAGACAGATACCTGAAGCTCTGCATCTGGAGGGGAAGGAACAAGCAAAATGAGAATAAAATTAGTGGGAGAAAATCTCTATGAAGGAGCTATGGAAAAGCTGTTGTAAATGTTTTTCACTGACTGGCTAAGGCAAACACAAGCCCCAAGGAAAGTTGCTATCAGAAATTGCCCACCTCAATGCGCGCTAACGAGGCAGGTGCAGTTCTGATTTGGGGCCAGTGTCAAATGAAGGAGAGACACCTGTTAAAGCCAGCTGAGGAGAGACCAGAAACCTCCCAATGTCCCATAGTTGAAAACGTAAAATGCTTGTTCAAATCTCCCATTGCAAAAGCAAAAAACTTTGTTCAAATCTCCTGGGCAAGAATTTGTAAGCAAGTCTGATAAAAGAGAACCAGTTGACTCTCAGACCTGAAAAGAACTCTGGGAAATGAAGTCCAAAAGCTAGCTTGCCATAGGGGACTGATATAAGGGAAATGCATCTGGGAAAGGTAGTTTTTCCGCTAAAGATGGCGACATTGCCCTGAAACACTTTTGTCAGCTCGAAAATACGTTCATGGTAAACTTAAAATACAGTTTTTAAAAGAATAAGGAAAATCATCTAAGAGTTTAAGTGTCAGTTCCAATGAAAAATTGAAAGGATATGGAACTAGGTACTTCGTGGTTTGGGGCTTCCTTGGTAAAATGCCTTATTTACCCTAATAGCTGTGCAAAGTTTTTACGGTAGTTGGATGAAAACAAAGCTACCTTTAAGAGCAAACAAGCCACTTTAAAATCCTTAAAGCAAGAGAAAGCAGTTTATACACTGAACGTTGTCTTAGATATGAAGAAACTTATGGGAAAATAAAGTTCTTTGCCTTTTGAACTGCCTGCCAAGGAAGCAGGCATTCAAAAAAGAAATGACTGCTTTATAGATGGGAACAAACTTCAGAAAATCTAGCTGTCTTACAAAAGAGTTGCTTCACCTGAAAGTCCCTTATAAGAAATCAATGCTAAATATTACAACTGCTAATAATAAGATCAGGAGTTAAAGCTAATGAAGTGAAAATACTAAATCCTGAAAATGCTTCTTCTCAGAGTAAGCTAATGAAGGATACCTTTCATGAAAGAACATCTATGTTCTTGACTCCTTTGAATAGTAACAGTTTTAGTGAAAATATTGGAACTGACAACAATCAAGTCAAAATGTTTCAACAAATTCAAGACGCTATTCCACAAAAGAAAGCTGCCATGCTTTGTGGGCCATATTAGAGCTCACTCCAATCTTCCTGATCCTTTAGCTGAGGGTAATGCAATGGCTGAGCATTATCCCAAGTGGAAATGGCTCAACAGTCACATGCTCTTCATCAAAATAGCAAAAGCTTAAGAAAGCAATTCAATCTGACCAAAGAAGCAGCTCGTCAAATAGTTAAATGATGTGGGGTATGTCCAAAATATTTTCCTGTCCCTCACTTAGGGGTAAACCCTCAAGGTCTTCTTCCCAATCATCTATGGCAAATGGATGCTACTCATATAGTAGAATTTGGCTAATTAAGATATGTACATGTGACCATTGACACTTATTCAGGATTTTTAATGTCTAGTGCACAACCTGGGGAAGCTACAAAACATGTAATTATGCACTGATTGAAGTGTTTTTCGTATATGGGTATACCAAAAATTATTAAAACTGATAATGGTTCTGGATATAGTAGTAAGGCATTTCAACAGTTTTGTACCCAATGGGAAATTGTACATAAAACAGGTATTCCTTATAATCCTCAGGGACAAGGTATTGTAGAAAGGGCTCATAGTCTTAAAATACAACTTCAAAAAATAAAAGAAATTTACCCTCAATCACCACATAATGCTCTTTTGTTCTGAACTTTTTGAATATGGATGTCTATGAACAGTCTGCCACAGATAGATTTTGGTACAGTGGCACCCAAGCAACTTTTGCTCAAGTGAAATGGAAAGATCCCTGCTTGGAATTATGGAAGGGTCCCGATCCTGTGTTAATACGGGGTCGAGGACATGTTCGTGTTTTTTCACAAGAGGAGAATGAAGCTCGGTGGTTACCGGAGCGTCTAATAAGGAGTGTGGAACTAAAAAAAAGTCAGCTCCAATGATGTTCCTATAAAGGAACCAGAATGAAAATGGCTCGATTAGTGTTCTGAGGTTTTGTCACTGGTTAATGCAGTGAGGAAATAGAGTTCAGAGCTGTGCTGCTGCTTTTGGTTTCACTAGCTCCTTTAGAGAAATACTTTATATCACCTAATAGCTGTGCAGTATTTGGCGAAGAGCTTTACAGCAGCTAAATATGGTAATTTCACACTCAGCATGAAGTGAAGTTTTTCGGTAGAACAATCCAAAAGTACTGCTGTAATAGAAACGTTTGTCTGAATTGAAGCACTTAGGGGAGCTATTATAAATTTGGGTGAAGGGACAGCCTCTAGTTAACCGTTTACCGCTGACAGTGCATCTCTGCCGGTTCCGGAATGGCGTATCACAACTCTATAACACTCACTAAATCCCAGTGTTTTATAGCAAAGCTGACTATAAACTCTAAACTTTAGAAATGATGTACGTACTTCCTGTCTAGTTAAGAGAATCTTTCTAATAGAGATAGTGATAATTAAGAGTAAGAAGTAGAAAAAGATGAAAAGATATGTGAGTTTGTAGAAATTCTGTCTTGTTAGATCTGTGTTAAGAAATCTTTAGGTGTTTGCTAAGTTAAATATATGCTAATGGTAGTCCTGTATAAGTTTGTAAAATAGATTCATAGAGTTCCTTTAAGAATATAAGCTTGCAAGAAGTATCTAAGGTAGTCTTAAGACATGTAGTAATAAGCTTGTAAGAAAGATACTAGTTGTAAATGTAAGTTTAAATAAAATAAGTATATAAATAAGTAGATGTTAATGTTATATGAGAGTTTGTAAAAATGTGTAAATGTTGAGTGTGAGTTTATGCTTAAGCACATGTTATGTGTGAGTTTGTGAAAAAGGGTAAATGTTGATTGTGAATCTATGCTTAATGTATATGGTGAAAGAAACTGACACACAGAAGTTAGTGTCCTAGTAGACTGCAAAGCAGGCAGTCTGAATGGTTTCAAAAGTTCCAGAAGCTGCTAAGAAGCTAAGAATGGCGGATGCCAGAACCAGCATAAGGCATCCGCAGCTGAGATCTGTGGAAAATCAATGCAACACAGAAAAACCTGAGCTAACAGCAAAAACAGTGCAGTTTAAAATATTACTGTAACTAAAAAGGTCTCTGACTTGAGAATAAAAGTTGCAGAGATGCTTGTTTGAACTAAAAATGCTAACTACAAAAAGTTTTGGTTGTAAAATGTCTCTTCATATTTGGAAGTGAAAGCCTGATACCAGAATTTATTTCTTGTTTGAACTTTTTGAACTTAAAATGAGAAAACTACAAAAAGATTTGTTATGGATTTATTAATATTTGGAAGGCTGGTACCAGAATTTATTATTTGAATTTTGGGACTTAAGAAATGAAATGAACAATAGAGATTTGATTGCAATGGGACAATTTTGAATTTGCTTATAGTGATGACTCGGGAACTCTTTTCTGGAATTATTTGTGTTAAAAATGGAACTGTTTAAATGAAGAAATTTATTGTTTCTACCTAGAATCAAGATGCAGTTTTGTGCATGCATATATGCTTTACTAACTGGTGATTCATGAATTGTTTTATGGAACTGTTTATGTAAAAATGGAATTACTTATGGAACCGGTTTTGTGTTACAAATGAAACTGTTTAAATGGAAAAGTTTGGATTTTCTAACTAGGCTTGAGACTTTGCTTAAAAAATTGAAAAGAGAGAGTTAATATTCCTTAGTCTAGTTAATTTAAAAAATTGTTTGAGTGGATTAATGTCATGTTTTGTTAGTAAGAAATGCAAGTGGAGTATATTAAGAGACTACTTTTAAAGTGTAAAGAGTTTTTTTTGTTGTTGTTGTTGTTTTTTGGTTTTTCAAGACAGGGTTTCTCTGTGTAGCTTTGCGCCTTTCCTGGAGCTTACTTGGTAGCCCAGGCTGGCCTCGAACTCAGAGATCCACCTGCCTCTGCCTCCCAAGTGCTGGGATTAAAGGCGTGTGCCACAAACGCCCGGCATAAAGAGTTTTATTAAGAAACTGCTTTTGGGGATTACCATTTCATAATTGCTTACTACAGCTAGCACAATGGAGACCCTGGCAACAAAAGTAGCTACCACATTTAGTTAATCTTTCATTCTATTGGGCATGATAAATTTAATTCAGTAGTTATGTACATCTCGATTGGCTTTGAAAATTATAAATTTATAAACTCAAGTTCCAGTTGCTTTTGGGATACTATCTTACAAGGACACCAACGTACAGTATGGCTCGTTAAGGAAGGGAATGACTCAGTTGCCTTTAGCCTACTGGCTATGGGTGAGATAGGACCTCTGTTGGTCTTTTCTGTATCAAACACACAGATTGCAAGCCCAGTGCCACTTTGAGACCTTTGGCAGCAATTAACTATGCAGCTCACACATGACTGAGCCTGTTTGAAAATGAGTATTCAGAGACAGGTAATGCCTGGGGGGCACTCACCAACCTAAGAAGAGCACCTGTGTGGTCTGGGCAGGCGTCTCCATGACAGGGAAGGTGACCTGCTGATGTCCCATGCAACCCAAGTCAGAAGCTCATTTTTTAATAAAAGGGGGACCTGTAGGGCCCTGGCCCCCCTTTTGGGTAACTGCTGCCTTGCTTGCGCACCTTGACCTTGATATCCTCCCTATGCTAATTCGCTGCCAGGTCCCACCCTCCTGAATGCTTAAGAGAAGTTCCTTGTCTGTGTATCCTGAATAATGGGCGTTAACAGATTAGAAGCAAGATTGTAAAACATCAGTAGCTAACTTCTGCCCTCCGGGGTCCTCCCACTGTGCTGTAAGCCTGTATTTAAGACCTCCTCCCCCCTTCAATAAATGACATTCGGCATTTAAAATTAAAAAAAAGAAAGAAAGAAACTGCTTTTGGATGTTTTGCTAAAAGTTTTCAAAGTGTATTAATGGTTAGATTGAGAATATTGCTTTTCAATATGGGTTTGTAGGAATTGTATAAGTTTGGGTTCCTCTAATTAGGTTTGAGATTTTGTTTAAAAAATTATAAAGAAAAGGAGGAGTTATGAGGTTGAATTATATTTGCAGAAATTATGTTTAACCTATTGATATTAATGCACCCTGGTTTTGTGGAGTTAAGGAAATATTTAAGTTTGATGTGAATACAAAGTTTTTCCTATGTTCTGTTAGCCAGAAAATTCAAATGATTAGGAGTTAAAGCTGTAAGACAGAAAATTGTTAACTATATATGGCACCATATATGCTAATTCAAATGGTTCTGTTAAGAGTTTGCTTTGTGTTGTAAGATTGGAAGAATTGTGACTATGTATAGCAATATTTATGTTAACCTGTTAATGGTAATGATGAAGCTAAGGGATTAAGTTTGTAGTTGCATTAAGAGTTTTTGGTTTAGAAAGGGCTTGAGGCAGCTAAGACTGCTGTAGTCACCTTGGACCTAATTCAAAAGAGAAATGCCATCTTTATCATCCTCTACTCCCATACTGGGAGGTGTAACAGCTATGGAGATTGCTGTAAGCCATTAATAATGAGTTATTTTTTATATATTAAGAAAGGGGGACCTGTGGGAGCCCGTTTTCGGGTTCCTCGTGGCTGTACCCAGCAGGTCCGCATAGAGGATGATCAGGACCACGGGCCTGAGTGCAGGTGTCTGAGATGGTCACTTGGCTGTGCTGGGGGAGGAGGTCTTTTGCTCCACCCCTTGGCATCTCTATAAATACCCTGGGGCAGAGACAGTCAGGGCCCATTAGAAAAGGTTCCAGGCCCTCTCAAGGCTATCCTTTATTTTCTATCTGTTTATCTCCACAATATTCTCTGTAATATAAATCCTTCTATCTAATATTTCCTGCTGCTCGCACTCAAGAAAACTCTGGGGAGTTGTGGGGTTGGTGGGTAAACCAACCACATCTCAGGCCACCAGGTCCACAAGATCTCCTCCTGGATTCTCAAGTTCCTGCAAGGCCACAAGTTTGTTCCAATGGTCCAAGGAGGCAACAGAAGAAAAGCAAAGTGTTCACCCAGTAAAAAAAACAGGTCCTACAAGAATATTTCAGTAAATTCATGTACCCAAGACAGGAAAAACACCTGGCAGTAGATCAAGAGTTTGGCATGAAGGAGCACATTATCAAGGTTTGGTCCTTCCCCTCTCCCCAAGTCAGATCACCTCTACCCCAACAGCCACCTGTACACATCTCTGACTAGCACAATTCTGATGTTTTTCCATTGCTTAGGGTTCCTTGGCCCAGAAACAGATTGTAGAATGGTCATGAAGGTGCATCCAAAGTTGCACCCCATTAGCTGCTCAGTGTAGAATCTAGGTACAACGCAGAGAAATAATGGTGCCTCACAGTAGCTTAGCAACCTAGACAGCAGGGCTCCCTCCAAACTCCCAACCTCTATTAGAAGCTTCTTTAGTCTGTGGGTTTCAGGTGCAGCTAATCCTACCTTCATCCTTCTTGTGTCCATGAACTTTAGAGTTCTGTGATAGAGAGCAAAGTCCAGGATTTTCATCCAGCATCTTTAGGTTTGGGACCTAAATGGGGCCCTGATCTCAATTGATCTCTTCATTCCTTTCTCCCTCTACATTTGGTTCAAGAATAAAGGGACTAGGATGAATCAGAAGAAGGATCCAACATTATCTGAGAAGTGTGAAATTGGATCTGATGATAGGCTGGCCAGCTGCATAGGCTGTGTCCCTCTGGTCCCATCTACCAGCGCAGATTCCAATCCCAGAACCCTTTGGGTATCAGCCATCCGCATCAACCCAGCCCCTCGAGTACCTCCTCAGATGAGGAATCCGAGCTCTCCATTTTGGAACTGGCCTTTTTAGGAGAAGTGCTTCAGGAAGAGTTCAGCTAGGGAATGGCAGCAGAGGAAAGTGTAGAACTTCCCGGGAAGCGAGGTCACCAATCACCAGGTAGGTCTGGCCCTCCCAAAGGTTTGTGCCTCTTGCCAGGTCCACCAGCTCAAAGTCTCTGCACAAGAGACCATCTGCTGTCAGCACTCCAGCTCTACTGAAGCCTTTCAGTATTCCTCAAACTCTGAATCCACCTTCTGTATGTGTCAGATCATCAGGTATGAGCATTCCTCATGTCAGCCACTTGAGCAATTCCCTTGACCAAAGAGCCATCCTCTCCAACACTGAACAGGCCCATGAGGAGATCCTTGTCCCCAGGACTGTCTGGTGTCAGTTCTCATCCTCAAGTCAGCTGCTTCTGTATTTCATAAAACTCAAAATCCATTCTGTCCAGGTGGGAGAGACCAATCAATAGCAGCTCTCCTCCTCCACTAAGCCCAAGTATTTTCACAGACCCGGAATCTGTCTTCTACATCATTCATCACAACAATGAGAGTCTCTCATGTGTAGCCAAGTGTGCACAATCTGGCC
>CABHPR010132643.1:0-10805 GCA_902168415.1 Peromyscus melanophrys
TATGACCCTCTCTCTACCAGTTCTCTTGGGTAAAGGACTGCCTGGCCTGAGAGCATAGGAGAAAAATAACAGAGCGCCTCTGCATCTGTGCAATGTTCAAGAGAATCCTGTCTTATCGAGAGGCGAAGGGAGGCTAAGTGAGGTTCAGGAATAGATGCGGGGTGGTGGTGGTGGTGGTGTGTTTGTGTGTGTAAGTTAATGTGGATGGTAGTGGTGGTGGTGGTGGTAGTGTATGTGTATGTTTAAGCTAATGTGGGTGGTGGTGGTGGTGGTGGTGGTGGTGGTGGTGGTGGTGGTGGTGTGTGTTTAAGTCAATGTGGGCTCCAAGAATTAAGAGATGAGGTCAGAGTCGCTAACACAAGGCAGGCCAGACTGATGACCGCCAGTGCCCTGGACCAAATCCCAAGGGACTGGGGATCTGGCTGGTGAAAGGAAGGGCGACTGGAAGAAGCCACTGGGGGAGGATAGGAGGCTGGGGAAAAGGATTCCTAAACATTAGACTTTCCCTAGCCTGGTCAAAGAGTGAGAAAGGGAGGTGGAGATTGGCAGCAGGCTGGAGGAGAGTTAAGAAGGAAGTGTGGAGCCATCTTGTTATTCTGGGGCTGGAAGCTGTCAGAAAACCTGGCTGGGGCAGAGAAATAGGGAGAAGGTGGTCTTCAGAGAGGGCTGAGGGATGGGGAACTTGGGACCTCACATATGGAGTAAGGAGGCGGTCCTGATCAAGGCTCTTGACTACTCCCTTCTTCAGGGACCACAGCCCAGAAGCCAGCCTTCTGGGTGGCTCCCCTTGGGTTAACTCTTCTCTTCAGGTGGCTCTTGATTCATTAGAGGCTCACAAAACTTCCACCCCTGATCCCCTGGCCTTGGAAACTAGGAAGTAAATAAGTGGAATTAATCTCATTTTTTTAGGCTCAAGCCACCACTGGAAGTGCCAGCTAACCTAGTGGAGGTCAGTGGCCACCAGTTAAACGCTTCGTAAATACACTGCTGATCTGAAAGAGGAGCATCTGTCCTAGAAGCGTGGCCAAATTTGCTCACTGGTGATGGACCTTGACTACTGGACCATCTTTAACCAGCCTGGGAAGAGCCCAGCTGTTAGCAGGCTGCACCCTAGACCCTGCTCTGCAAGTGCGGCACCAGTAATGCTGGGCCCCCTCATCCTCCTCCCTGCATGTCCCCAGATCCTTACTCCTTGCACTCCCCCCTCTTCCTTTCTTCTCTCTCTTTCCCTCCCCCAGTCTTCTAGGCATCACCATGGCATCACAGCAGAGCAGAGACTCAGCGAGATTCACCCACCTCTTCCCTGCTTGCCTGCTTGGGAGCCCAAGCTCCTGCCTCACAAAGCTCACTACGCCCTTCCCTTCCCCATTCTATCCTATCTTCTTGCTCACAGAGGTGGCAGCACAGTGTTGTGCTGATGGTGGGAAGAATGGGGTTCAAGTACCAGTGGATCTGCTGTGTCTCCCTTCTATGGCCATGAACATTCCAGTCTCCTTTTCAGCCTCATTTTCTCTGACCGTACATTAGGACAGCTCTGCTTAGACCTTTCTGGACACTTAGGACTTCCCATTGCTCTTCAAGATCCTCTAAAGCCACAGCCACCAGCCCAGCAGAGAAGTCAAATGGTAGATACCCTCTGTAGCCTTGTTCCATCATTTCTTCCTCTTGCATATCTTAGCAGCTATCATGTTTGCCTAGTAGCTGAGATCTGGGGGTCGTGATCTTTCCTTAGACAGCTCATGGAGCAACTGGTTACCCTGGGACAGGAGACTGGCTGGCTGCTGGAGACTGCCTGAGTCCTTCCAGCCAGTGAGACAGGGGGCACTGGGCTAATGGGCTGGAGCTGCAGATAGATATGCACTGTAGGAAGAAGGGAACCCCTCTCCACTGGCACTAAGAACCCCTAAGGTGTACAGGTCTTCATGATCCAACTGCCCCCTCTCCAGACACCCATCTTAGAACTGGCAACCGCACGAAACAGAGCCCCTGCCTTCAACTCATCCTTACTGGAGTCTGAGGGCACACATGTGTGCATTAGTGTCCTTGTATTGCCTGAGACCCTTGTATTGGCTGCGACCTGCCTCCCAAAAGCCAAAGATACTAAAAACACAGGGAGGGCCCTCTGGGTCCCCTGCATCCAGGGCCATATTCTCTGGGTGATGTGGCTGTCCATGTGCTTATTTGTCTCCAAAAAGCAATGGAGCTCTTTGCCTGGTCTCCTGCTGGATTCTCGCCCAACACCCACCTTGGCATTCAGCTTGTCCATCTGGCCAGCAGCCTCATTCAATCCATCTTGGGGGACTGAAGGTGGGTCGGGGAGGTGGGATTCAGGGTGCCCTGAAGGAGGAGAGAAGGAGGTGTCCCCAAAAGTATGTACATGGGGTCGTCCTTCAATGGGGTGCTGGTGACAAGGGCTGCCTCATGCCCTTCCTTATCTGCTCCAGGGTGCTGTCGGATCTGCTAACTACATGGCCATCTAATCTCTTCTGAACTCTAGTTTGAGTTTCCTAAGAGGGTCTCCATCTCTTCTGCCAACTGAAGCCCAGAAAAACATCAGATGACTCCACTGAAAACCAGCAGGCAGGATGTCTGGAGCAGCCAATGCCCACTGCTACAGAGCCCTCTTGGCCTCTAGACCCCTCCCTGGCCACCTCCCCTCTCCAGAGTCCACCCCCATTTCCATCTCATCCTTGTCCCTGCCCTGTCCCAGAGGACTCTGCTGCTTCTGCACCCAGCTCAACACAGCCCCTCCCAAACCTTCCCAAATGTACTCACCATGGGACCGGAGAGGGGTCTGTGGGGTCCTCAGCTTCACTGTTTCTCCGGGGGCCTGCAGCGTCTCCTGGGACCCAAACACCTGGCTCCCGGGGGGAGCTGCGCCCTGTGCTGGCAGCGGGAGAGGCACAGCCAGTGATTGGCATGTCCCACCCCCTGGCACGCCAGCCTTGGGGGGGAGGGAGGAAGGGAAAGAGAGGGAGGGAGGATAGGGAGGAAAGAAAGGGAGGGGGAGCAGGAGGGAAGCCTCAGGCAGCATCTGGGGTTGGACTAAGTCCTGGAGTGTGCCCCCCTTGTCCACAAGGGCATCCACTTTGAGCCTTCAGAGGGAGGAGGCAGGACATGAGGAAGGAGAGCCCAGGAAGGCTAAAAGTCCAGGAGGAGAGAGAAGGCGGATACAGGGAGACAAACACCCACACCCACTGCACACAGACTGGCGGCACACACACACACACCCTCACAAAGGCACACTCTGTTTCCCGGGCTCCTTCCCCCACCCAACCGGAAAGCCCCCAACCGGAAAGCCCCCAACTCGTGTGCACCATGTCCCAACACACATGCCCTGTTATTCACATGCCTGCTTTCTTTGCACACATGCCCTCCCCCCCCAACATGCCCACGCGCCCCCCCCCCCCCCCCCCCCCACACCCTGCTCTTCCTCCCTGCTGTGAGGGAGCTAGATTCCTTCTGTTTGAAAATGACACATTGGGCCTCACGTGAGAGGTTCCAACTTGGAACAGACCCAGAGGGCTGGCGCACCCGCCCTGGGGCTGAGTGACATGCCCACATGCTGGGCAGTGTGCTCTGGTGTCTGCAGAGTCCTGGGGGTGAGGAGAGATGGGTGTCTGGTTTGTGGCGAGTGGGGGGCTGTGTGTTTAGTGTCCGGCATGTGTGCATCCCCAAGTGCTCATGTCATCATGCAGCCTATGTAAACACAGGTGTGACCCTGCCAGCCGAGCCAGAACGCATGTGCGTGCGTGCGTCTGGACTCAGTGTGTGTCTGAGTGTTGCCCAACTGTGGAATTGGCTAATTTTGACAAGCGAGGCAGCATCTACCTCCTTGCCTGCTCCACCCCCAGCTTCCCCTTGGAAGACAGACAGACAGGCAGACAGACAGCTCTCCTCCCAGCTTGTCAAACTCTGTCTCCCCTGACTCCCACTCTGGGTTCACAGGTGTGTACCTGGGGAGTGTGAGCCGCTCCTCCTCTCCTCCCAGTCTACAGTTTGGCCAGCAGCCTTCTCCCAGTCCGGTTTGGATTTCCGTGCTGAGTTTCCTCGAGGTAGGGGAACCCCCCCCCCCTCAGGGGGTGCCCTTTGTCATAGAGACCTGGGTCCAGCAAAACCCCAATAGAGACCTACCTCCTGGAGAGGTGACCGTGGGGGAGAGTTGGGAAAGCTACAAACTCCCGTGTTCTTTGCCCGATGGGCTGTGATGAATGAAGCCCTGGGTAGGAGGTGGGAGCGACTGAAACCAAGATCCCCTTTACTTAGGAGAGAAATGAGGAAGCTGAAGCATGGTAGGAGGTGAGCCACTGTTTGAAGTCAGGTTCTCGGGGCTCTAAGCTCAAGAGTTTTGGAGTCTGGGGCACAGGGTTGGGGCCCTCCCCTCCCTCCTCATTTCTTTTCCCACCAAGCACCCTACCCCAGTGTTGAACTTGGAGCCCAGTTGCTTAAGGAGACATTGGCGTCTGTCTCTGGGGCTTGGGCCAGCAACCACCGGGCACAGGTGGCAGGTACGTGCGGGGACATCAATACTTTTGAGGAGCCAGGGTGCCAAGAGGCACCCAGTGTGCTTTCTCTCTGTGTTTGTTCAGATACTGCAGCTGGGGGTCGGGGGTCGGGGATCGGGATCCGAGCGGCTCCTTCTCCTGCCCTCGGGGTCATTAAACCTTCAGGGTTAGGTCAGAACCCAAGGAGTCCCTGCGGAGGGCTGCCCCCTGCTGGGCCATCCTTAGGTTGCGGGCTGCAGGTTGGGAGAACAGTGGGGGTGCGTGTACTTGTGCGTGTACACGTGGTTTCGAGTGGGGGAGTTAGGCCTCCACATCCATTTCCGAGTCTGATTCAAGCTTCCTCTTTGCCCCCTTCCCCCAATCTTCTTGGTCTCCCTTTTCTCCCACCGCCTCTGCACATGTCCCTTTAGAAATAAAAACACTTATTTTGTGGGCGGGAGGGGAGGGTGTCCAGCTTTCCCCTGCCTCCTCCTGAGTGGCCCCCACCTTTGGCCCACGCAGCTTTCTTGGGTCTGTGCAGATTCAGAAGAAGGGGGCTATAGCCTCGTCCCTCCCGTTGTTGTATCATGCTTTTTGGCGCTCCTGCCTAGCTTGGCTAGGTCGCCCCTTACCAGTTGGGGAAACTGAGGCACAAGGGAGGACGGGAGGCAGCGCGGGGAGAAGCGCTCCCGCCCGGCTCGCTCACCACCCCCGCATTCGAGCCGGATTTAGCCGCAGGGAGGCTGGGAACATTGTCTTTATTTTAAGCCGCCGAGTGCGGCACGAACGCGGCTGCTCCCGACAAAGGGCTTCGCAGAGCGGCTGCAGGCGGCGCACGTGGGGGTCCGGCCCCGCCCCCGCGTGACCCCCCTCTCCAGCTGCCCTGACCCTCTTCAGCTTTCCTTTCTCTGTTCAGGTGGGGGCGGGGCCTAGCAGGACTCCGGGTCTGCGCTCCTGCTGGTTGCTATTTTTGATCAGCGTTGGATGAGTCGGCCCAATCATAAATGCTTTTAAGTAGAAAAAAAAAAAAAAAAGCGAAGTTGTCCTGGGTTCGAATCCAACTTTAGGTTGGTTCATTCGAACTGCCCGGCAAATCAGAGCTTGTCTCTAGGTCTGTTTAATCAGTGACATGCGAGTAGAGGGACCTCCCTTGATGGAGCAGTTACCTCGACCGGTGGCCCCTACAGCGTCTAAAAGAGAGAGCCATTATTGTTATTTATAATAGGCATTGAGCGCTTACTCCCTCCAGGCGCTGCTAAACGCTTTACGTGAATCAACCTGTCGCATACTGCACCGTGTGGTAGGCTTTATTACTCCCATTTTACAGATTCACAGAACGGCACGTGCCTCGGGCTGTGTGGCGGGTTCTGTGTGCCCGAACAATCCTGGGGGTGGGAACCGGGTGGCAGCTCGCCTGCTGTAGTTTGAGGGAAGGAAGGACTAGTAATTTCCTTAAAAAATTTAAAATTCTGTTTATTGTGTACGGTATGGACGCACGTGTGTGTAACACAGAGCCCAGGTGGAGGTCAGAGTCGGTTCTCTCCTTCCACCGCGTGGGTCCTGAGGATTCAATTCAGCTGTGCCAGGTTGGAGGCTAGCGCCTCCCATCCTGAGCCACCCCTCGGGTCAGGATAGTTTTTCCAAAGGCCTCCATGGTGCGGGGAGTGTTCACGTAGAGAACTCCGACCTGCTCTTTGCTTAAATCCTCACCCTCCGCTTTAGTCCAGCACAGAATCTCAAACCTCGCTAAACCTTTCTCTTCTGGATGCCTCTTCCACCGTGCTAAAGGACGGAGGCCTCGGAAGGGAGGTCCATTTTTCCTGTTTTACCCGGCCTGTGATGTGTGCATTTTTCCTGTTTTACCCGGCCTGTGATGTGCAGGTGGTCCTGAGGGCCCTTGCTTAGGGCGGCAGGTCAGAGGCGCCACCACTCAGGGAGGCAGCCAGACAACCCGACAGCCGGCTTTTTTTCACTTTTTCGGTCTTAATCTTCCTGGACCTTCCCCTCCACTCCCAACAGACTACTTTCTAGATTTAAAAGGCAAAGATACAATCCAGGGTTCAGCTGCAGATGGGCCAGGGCAGACGCAGCCACGACAAAATTATGAGTCAAGAAATCGAGGTTTTACAGTCTGGTTCTTAAGAAGAACCAAGGTAGACACAGTTCTACTCAACCAATGTTTCCCCTTCCCGACCAGTTTAGTCCGGCTCCCGGCAACGGGATGACCGGCAAGCAGTGCCCGTCTGTCCCTCGCCTTTCAGCAGGGAGCCGTCTGGGACCTGGGTCCAGCAGAGCAACTGCCTGACCCTACTGGGGCCCCTCGGACCCCCGTTGCAGAGTTTAGGTGGCACTAGGAGTCTGGCCTGGGATTCGAGCCCTGGGAATTAAGGTGATCTCAGCCTGAGCCCCAGAACTGTGCTCTCAAAGGGCGTTTCTGAACAACCCCCATTTCTGCCTACGAGGACAGGACTCAGAGCTCAGGTCACTTGCGGCTGCCTTGGAGTTGACCGCACGCACGCTAAAAGCGCGGTCCAGATCCAGGGAAGAGGCAGTCGGCCTGTGCCGAGTCTTCTGCTCAACTCTGTAGTCCAAACCAGCTCGGAAACTAATTAATATTCGTTCAGTTACTGGACCAGGGCCTCAAAGCTCCCACCACAGGGTAGGCGCATCTGGCTCAGATCTAGCTCCACGTGACACTGCTGCTTAGGAGCATGACGGTCTGGAGAACCGTCATGGGTCTTCAAAAAACTCACTTTGTGTGTGTGTGTGTGTGTGTTCCTCTGCCGCGTTCCTGCTGTTCCCTCCCTTACCTCGCGTTTCTCCTAACAATCCAATGGGTAGATTAAACTCCATGTGTGATTTAAAACTCAAAATCCAAGACAGTGAGGGCTGGGAAGGACCCAAAGGGTCGGCAAGAATCTTGGTCCTTGCGCAGGCTGATCAAGTACATCAGCGAAGGGGGTGGAGTGCTGTGCAGGGTTGGAGAGCCGCTTCATAGGAGCGCTACCGGTCCTCCATTCAATGTCAGGTGCACCCAGAGTGCCTGGGTGGGTGCCTGGGGTTGGATGCTAGGCATCCATTTTCCCCCCTCCTGGGAAGGAAAAAAAACAGTAACACTTTTCCTTGACGGAGGTGCATAAGGAGTGGTACATCACTACTACCGAGGTGAGCAGACCTGCAAGTGTACTTACTGGCTATACAGTTCATAAACTCTAACTTTGTGTGTGTGTGTGCCCTCGCAGATGCAGGCCCACTGGAGCCAGGACACCCGTGTGGAGAACAACTTGTGAGTACCAGAGATGGAACTTAGGCTGTAAGGCTTGGCCACGAGCACCTGTACCCATGGAGTCCTGTCTCTAGCTCCACATTCATAAACTCCTCATTGCATTTTCTCACTTAATCATCACAACAGCCCCATGACGCAGGGCAATCTGGTTCTTATTTTGCTGATAGAAAACAGACCTGGAGAGGTTAGGTTAATTCAATCTGCTGTCTTTACCCCTTCACAGTTTGTGGTTTTTGTCCCCAGCTTGGAGCCTGACTAGCTGAAAGCCCTCTTCACCATTTGCAAGAAGAAAGGACATTCCAGGAAACTTAAGGCCAAGTTCCTACTGTCCATCATTCTGCAGCAGTAATAATAATGGCAGCAGCAGCAGCAGCAGCAGCAGCAGCAACAACAACAACAACAACAACAACTAATTATTATTTTGAGACAAGATCTCATGTATCCCAGGCTGGTGTAAAACTTGCTTTGTAGTTGAGAATGACCTTGAACTTCTCATCCTTTTGCCTGAATCGATCACAAGAGTACAGTCACCATGCTGGTTTTGTGTAGTGCTTGAGGTAGCACCCAGGTCTCTTGAGTACCAATAAGTACCGAGCTCTGCAGCCCCAGTCTGCACTCCTACTCTTTAATAAAGACTTTTGTGCACCACGTATGTGGTGGCCTGGTATTCAGAGTTTTACACATTTTTAACTAATTAAAAAAATGTATTTTTTTCGGCTCGGCGGTGGTGGCACAACCCTTTAATCCCAGCACCCAGGAGGCAGAGGCAGGCGGATCTCTGTGAGTTTGAGGCCACCCTGGTCTACAGAGCGAGTTCCAGGACAGCTAGAGCTACACAGGGAAACTCTGTTTGGAAAAATAAAAACCAAACCAAACCAACCAACCAAACAAAAAACAAGGGTCTCACTTTGTAGTCCTTGGAACTTATAACTTGGAGCTTACAGAGGTCTACCGGTCCTTGCCTCTGGAGTACTGGGATTAAAGGTCTACATCACCACATCTGGCTCATTTCATTCTTTAAAAAAAACTTATTTTATTTTTTGTGTATGGATGTTTTGCCTGCATGTATGTCTGTGCACTACATTTGTGCATTCCCAGGAAGGTCAGAAGAGGGCGTTGGGTCCCCTGGGACTGGAGTTACAGATGGTTGTGAATCATCATATGGGTACTGAGAACTGAACCCTGGACCTCTGGGAGAGTAGTCAGTACTCTTAACCTCTGAGCCAGCTCTCCAGCCCTTAATTTTTATAGTAATTTGATTAAATAAAATTTTACCTGTTTTGTAAGTGGGCAAACTGAGTCCCTGAGAGGTTCAGGAACCTGTCTGAGCTCACATAACTGGGAGGTGCTGAACCAGGCCACTTAACTTCTAATTATTGCTTTTGCCTTTATCATGAGGGTCCCCAGATGTCAATGTGTCCACATCATCTGCCCTCTCGCCCTTCTCTCTATCGTGTCTGTGGGCATCTGCGTTTGTGCTGAGGCCTACAGATCCTGGTCCCTCCGCATGCCCCTTTTCTCCCCCACCCCTGGCGCTTCCTGTCAGCTTCAGCACTGACGGAGGCCTGACCCGGGCAGAGATTGATGAGATGAGAGAATCTCAGGCTGCCTGTTCACTCAGTCTGCCGAACACTCGGTGATTAACTCTGCGGAATTGAATTAGGGTAGAAGCTCCTGGACTGGGCCAGGGGAGGGGGAGGGGCGCGCGGAAGTGGGGCGGGCGTGAGCGGCAGCCCTTTGGTGCTGGTACAGGTTTGTAAGGGCCTGGAGTCGTGTAAGCCCAAAGGGCTTAGCTGCAGGGGAGGAAACTTGTGGAACCCCAAGGGTGTGGTAGCAACCTTCCTTGCCTTTCCTGTCCCCTTTCCACAGAGGCTGGGCATGTTTCAGCTCCAGGGCTTGACCAAGAAAGGAAGGAAGCCCTTTCCCCAGGGAGACCACCCAACAGGACACGGCAGCAAGGCAGGGAGAGAGGTAGGGAACCGCTTTGTCTGTTTGGGTTTTGGATTGTGAGAGGCCAGTGTATTTGGGCCCCAAGCCTCCTCACTTCTTGGGTGGTTTTGTGTTTCCATGTCCTTCAGATCTGTGAAGGACTTTTCTCTTCAGCACATGTCCAGCCTGATCTGGCTTTCCTAACCACAATAGCTAGTGGAGTGGTTGGTTCTACGGCTGCCTGAATATGGCAGTGGGCTCAGGGGTCTTCATGAGGATTCTTTGCTAATTGGGGCAACAGGCCTCCAGAGTTTCACTAACTTAAAAACCACACAGCACAGCCCATAGCATGTCCTGCATCCTCCAGACTGGTAATGAAGCTCTATCTAAGAGAACAGGTTATGCCCAGCACTATGGTCAATACTGGGAAGGGAACAGAAGCCAGAGATAGATGTCATGCAGTTTCCTGAGCTAGGTGGGAAGAGATGGTCTTGGGAATGCTTCCAGGAGCAGCAGAGCCCACAAATTTCCTGGGAATAGGAGTTGGGGAGAGGTGAAGAAAGGCAGAGGGATGCCAGGTGGTGGTGGCACACATCTTTAATCCCAGCACCCAGGAGGCAACAGGCAGATCTCTGTGAATTCGAGGCCAGCCTAGTCTACAGAGTAAGTTACAGGATAGCCAGGACTACACAGAGAAACCCTGTCTGGAAAAACAAAAAACAAAAACAAAACCAAAAACAAACAAAAGGCAGAGGGGGGTGGGTGGTCAGTAGAAATTGGGCCCAGTGAGGAAGAGGATGGAGGCCTGGTGGAGGAGGAAGACCTGGTTTAAGAAGTTGTATAACTTATTGGGGCACCAGAGTGGGCCAAACTAGAGCCCATAGAGAACCCTGTGAAAGAGGAGTCATGGCCTCCTGTCAATCTCTGTTAGTCTGTTAGGCCTCCCAGCCTCTGTTGGTCTATCCTTACACCTGATACACACAGGGCAGTGAGACACTAGCTGGTGCCAAGCTAGTATTCTGTATTCCGGTATTCCACCCTCTCTCTTGTTCTCCTAAGACAGTTTCCCTGGGGTTTGTCTGAGCTCTGTCTCTCTCCTCAGACCC
>CABHPR010132644.1:3865-20399 GCA_902168415.1 Peromyscus melanophrys
ACACACACACACACACACACACACACACACACACACACACACACACAGGTGAGGCTGGAGAGATGGTTAGGAACACTTACTCTTTTCAGAGCACCCAAGTTTGCTTTCTAGAACCCAGATGGTAGCTCACAAGTATCCATCCCTAACTCTAGTGTAGGGAATATGATGCCCATTTCTGGCCTCCACAGGCACCAGGCACACATACATACTTTCAGGCAAAACACTCATAGTCATAAAATAAATAAATAAAACAGGGTGAAATGTTAAATATACAACAGCAAAACAAAACAAAACAAAACAAAAGAGTATTTTCAGGAACTACAAGGCAGAACCAACCAAAGGAACCAAGAACATATGACTGCATCAGGCTAGCCATGTGTTAGTAATTGCTAAAGCTGGATGGAAGAACATGGCAATGAATCTTTCCAGCCCCTTCCGTAGCTTTTATGTTTGAAATTTTCCATACTGAAAAGAAAATAGAGAAAAATGATCCAGGAGAAAAAACAAAGCCAGTTTGTTTTTGTCGAATGCTGCCTTTAAACAGCTAAACAAAAATATGGAAACATACTTACAATGCATACAAAATCCAACTGCGTTGTAGTGCGGCAGCTTCCTGTTAGGAATTCAATACAGAATGCTGAATTACTATCAAAAGAATCACCCATTATCCCTGAAACTTGTGACTTTTGACAAAATGGAAAATGGGTAAGTTCAGAATTCTCCTTTGGGGAGAAAAACAGAGCTTTTAATCAAATAAGAGGAAACATTTAGAAAACAAAGTGTGTTGGTTTAAACACATCTATACATGCAAACACACATCCTCACAGAAAAACAAACCCAAAATCTATTCCATGCACAACCCTGCCTACTCCGGAGGCTAAGGCCAGATGTAAGGAAGTTCAGTGGCTGCCTGGGCTGCAGAGGGAGTTCAGGGGCAGCCTGGGCAACTGTAATGAGACCACACTTCAGAAAAAAAAAAAAAAGTAAAAAAGCGTTCACACACACATATGCACAAATGGATTCTGAATTCCCTAATTTATGTGAAACTGGGTGCCCCTATAATAAGTCCATTAGACATACAGCCTTCTTAACAGTGGGGTTCTTGTATAGCAGGGGGTCCTGTCTATGCAGGAAGGGATGCTAGTGGGCTTTTTCTGCCTTTCCTCACCCCATCATGTGAAAGCACAGCAAGAAGACAGGAAACCAGAAGAAAGCTTATGGGAAACCAAGTCGGTCAGCATGTTTGTCTCTGGCGTCTTGGCCTCTCAAACTACGAGAAAATAGATTTCCTCTGTTTGAGCGACTCAGGATATGGGATTTTATTACAGAATAAAGTAGACTAATAACAGTGAGTGCATTAAAACTTTGCATCCATCCGGTTTCCTGCAGATGTCATTTTTCTTTACTGCTGAATAAGTACTATTGTGTGTAGATAGCACGTCTTCATTATGCATTCATCTCTTGAAGGACTTCTAGGTTGGCTCCATCCCCTTGTGAATAGAGCCACAGTATGCATGGACATGCAAAGTGTCTCTGTGGCAGGAAATGGAGACTTCTGGGTATTTGCCAGGAGAAGACCCTAGCCTGTAAAGTGGACCGAGAGAGGGCGATAGCACGTGATGAGGAAGGATGGGTGGATAAAGGGACACGTGAGGTACAGAAGGAGAAGTGTCCGGGGTGAGGCTACAGGAGCATGGGGGGCGGGGGGGGGCAGTAATGGGAAGGGAAAATGGCTAAAACATACCCTATTTCAAAATGCCACAGGGATACGTAATACCTTGTACAGCAATTTCCAAAAACTATACAACTCTGTCAAACCTGATTCATTTCACATGCCTTTCCTCAAGCAAGTCTTTCTTTTTTTTTAATTTTTAACATAATTTCTTTATTGAATCTTTGGGAATTTCACATCATGCACCCCAATTCTGCTCACTTCCCAGTCCCCCCATATCCTCCCCTCCCCACTGCAGCAGCCCCCCAAATGAAAATTTTTAAAAAACCAAACCAAACTAAAACAAGCAAGCAAACAAACAAAAAGAAAAACACAAGAACAAACAACAACAACAACCCTCTTCTGCCCTCCATCTTTCCTGCCTCTCCAACACCTTTTCATTGGTCCTGGTGGCGTTGGGAGCCAAGGTGTGTCACACAATCTACCCTTTTGTCCAATCAGCTCTTACAGTTATCAACTCAGTTAATTTCCCATGACTCTTTTCTGGCTTACAAGTGGGGGAGGGGAGGGGTGTGTGGCAAAAGAGGAAAGGTTAAGAAAACAATAGAGATAGTCCACAATCTGTACGCCAGGCAAGTGTCTTCTTAATGTCTCATTATTTATGGTGCTTAAGTGTGTTAGGGCATGCATGCATGTTTTATGAAACTAAAGGTGATCTGAGTGGAGGAGGATTCCTCGACCCAGCCCCTCTTCTATCTATCAAAGCTAGAGTTCCAGAGATAAAATGTAATGATATAAACAGAGAGGCATACCTTGGACTCAGAGAGACTGGCAGGTATATGTGGTCTTGGAAAGTCCACTTAGATGTTCTATGTAAAACAGATGATAACATCTACTTGGTGAGCACCCTGAGCCTTAAGAAACTGTGCTCACTGAAACAAATGTTGCTCGGTGGCCAGGGAGCTGTCTAAATGGGTAAGAGCACCTGTTGCCAACCTGAGAAACTGTGTTCAATCCCTGGAATCCACATAGTAGAGGAGAGAACCAACTCCTACCAGCTGTCCTTTGACCTCCGCACATGAGCCATGCCACACACACACACACACACACACACACACACACACACACACGTGCACATTAAATAAATAAATGTAAAAAAATTTAAGTGTTAGCTTGTTATTACTAAGAGAAAGAATTTAATGCCGAGAACTATGGTGTTTGAATTGATCAATAAAAACAGACACTGGTGCAAATCTATATTGTCTCTAGGAACTACATACCTAAACTCTTCACTATGCACAGAAACCCATGATACAGTATGAATCCTACTTTTATCTGTGAGTTAGTTTAATGGGCGAGAAGCCACAAGAAGCTCTAACCCCTTCGTGGAAAACGGTTCCTTCCTGTCTCTAGCACTGCCAGTGGCTTTGGATTGGAGCCACTGTTCTGAGCTCTCAGCCAGGTCCCATGCTCTCACACGCAGCTCCTCTTCCAGTAGTCAGGGCTTCTAGACACTTCCATATGGTTCCTGACATCTGGAGTAAGCTAATGGCTTCAATTTGTTTTTCAAAACTTTGAGTATTTTCATTTAAATACTATTTCCCTTTGATAGATCTCATTTTCATTACAATAAATTTCCAATAACATAATTTTATCAATATAATTCATTCTTATTATAAAATAAATAAGTCAGATGTAAACCAGGGGAAGTGGTACATGCCTGTAATTTCACCACTTGGGAGGCTTAGACAGGATCATGTGTTTCAAGTCAGCCATGGCTATATAGTGAGACTCATCTCCAACAAATGAACAGACAAGAACCAAAACAATAACAATGTATCAGCCATGATAGGAAAGAATACTGATCCATTCTCAAGACTGCTGAATGGTGTGAAGAAACTAAGATGTTGCTGCTTCCTGTAAAATATAAAATCAGATAGCTGGGGGTGGAGGTGGGCATGGGACTCAGTCAGTAAAGAGTAACCTCGCAAACAGGAGGGCCTGTGCTCAACCCCCAGAAACCATGTAAAGTCCTCTGACTTCCACATATGTACCTGAACATATGTATCATGCACAAACATATGTAGTAATAATAACACCATTTAATCTTTAAAAAGCCAGGCATGTTAGTGGGCTTCTACTATTAGGAAGGCAGAATCAGGTGGATCCTGTGACTAGCTAACCAGCCATCCTAGCCTACCTGGCAACTTCCAGGCCAGTGAGAGACCTTGTCTAAAGAAATAAACAAAATAATCACCACCAACAACAAAACCAAGTTGGATTAAAACAGGAATGATAAATGAGATTGTCCTTTGGATATTAAAAAAACCTTTTATTTATTTTTGGGAATTTCATAAGTATGTACTGTCTTTACATCATTTCCCTTCTCTTCCTCCCTCCAACTTCTTCCATGCCCCTTGCCCTACTCTCTCCTCAAATTATCTCTTATTCTTTAAGTATTGTTTCACACACACACACACACACACACACACACACACACACACACACACAATGTATACACATAAATTTATCAATACAACCTGCTAAGTCCACTTGGTGTTGCTCATATGTGTGTGTTTAGGGCTAACTGATTGAGATTGGATGACCTATTAAGGGCTCATCCCTGGAGCAGACTGCTTCCCCTCTCTCTGTAGTCATTAATCACCTATAGTCTTCATCTAGGGGTGTGGCCTTGAGGGATTTCTCCCACCCACACTGGCATGTCAATTGGTGCTGTCATTATTCGGGTCTTGTTTAGAAACTCCATGAGTGCAGCTTCTCTGTCATATGTAGGAGACACTGTCCTGCAGCAGATGTCCTGGCCCTCTGGCTGTCATAATCTTTCTGCCCACCTTCAGTGGCATTCCCCAGGCCTCAGGGGCTCTGCTGTAGATGTAGCAACTGGGGTCGCGCCCCCCCCCCCACACACACACAGTTGTTCTTTGCATTTTGACCAGTGTGTCTTTCTGCAATGGTCTCAGTCTACTGCACAGTGAAGCTTCTTTGATGAGGGATAAGAGCGACATTTTCTGACAAAGGCTGTTAAAAAAATCAAACAAACAAAATAAATAAATAAAATGAAGAACTAGATCATTTTCAGATGCTGTGTTTTGAGAGCTGCTTTGAATAACAGAAAATTTTTTTTTTGGTTTTTTGAGACAGGGTTTCTCTGTGTAGCTTTGCACCTTTCCTGGAACTGCTTTGGAGACCAGGCTGGCCTCGAACTCACAGAGATCCGCCTGACTCTGCCTCCCGAGTGCTGGGATTAAAGGCGTGCGCCACCACCGCCCGGCAACAGAAAACTTCTGATCGATGTAAATGAATCTTCATATCATAAGATACTGTTGTTTTCTTGTGTTCTTGGTGGTGCCGAGAATTGAACTTGGACTTTGCAAGAGCTCTGTGAGGCCTCTGCCACTGAGCTACATCCCTCGGCCCAATATACTACTTCATTTCTCCCAGTTGTTCCCCAAATTAACAACATAATTATATCTAACACAAAATAATTATATTTAACAAAATAATTATATCTATATATCAGATATATGATACTAATTAAATTTGTTCATGCATTACCTTCTCTATTATGCCCTTTGTAGGGCTTCTTGAATTTTTTCTTTATTTTGTGTATATCTATACTTGTTACATAGACAAAATAGATTTCCAAGAAGTCTTCCTTTACCATTAAGGTACTTAATAGGGACTAAAAGGATGTGAGCTGACATTAACAGGGACATAAAAGCTATTAAAAATGCACACAATGACACAGGAGTCCAGAGGATATAATCCTCAGTGCTTTAATCCTTAAAGTTTCTCCACTGAAAGATTTAAAGAAAAATGCAACAGACAATAGAAACTGTCGATTCCCGCAAAAAGATTCAAATAAAATAAAAAGTCTGAGGGAAACGCAGACTGCATGGAGATTTATGTCCAGGCAGAGGGGTGGTTGTTCTCAACCAAGCCCTTCCTGGTGAACAAAGACCCCTAAAATCTGGGAGTGCAGCTGCGATTATTGCTGAGGTGTTCAGACCCCTGACAATCCGGCCCTTTATGAGCCCCACTGCCCAACATGTGTGCTGTTTTCAGCAGAGCTGCTATCCATTTGTTGCCAGGGGACTGCAATACAGGGTTTCAATAGCAAAGATATTGAAGGAGCCCCCTGGGGTTCAGTGTTTCCCTCTGGGAAGAGCAGTTACCACAACAAGTAGGTTGTCCCTTTATGCACTCCTTTGCTGGCCCGGCTGCCCCCCGGATTTTCCTCTGATCATTTCTCCCCCATCCCCCAAGTCTGTATAGGATTTGGCAGCTGAATTGATCTTGTAAGAGAAAGAGGTTAACTTGGTGACATCCTGTGAGGCGCACATCCATTCAGAGGATGAGAACAGATCCTAAGTTTTGACAGCTTGAGGTTTTCTTCCCAGCAGAACGAGGCTGCATCGTTTGTGACAAACAAAGTGTTTCTGTTAGAGCTGCATTTAAAATACTAAAACGTCAAACTCAGTGCTTCTGTGTCTCTTTGCAATGTAAGAGGTTATGTTTTTATAGAATAAAGGCTGAAAATAATTGGCAAGATCAACAATGCTTGGCAAAGAATTAGGTCTTAAGAGAGAAGGGGGGTTGTTCCTTATGAAGGGGGTGGGGATGGGGACTACTAAATGGCAGCGGCTTGTATTTAAGGCTCACCAAACTACTGAGCTGACAAATTCTAAAAGTCACATACAGAATAACTAATGGGAGGTGAGCTAAACAGAAGACGTTTCTGTGCAATAAATAGCAGGGAGGTCAAACTACGTCGGTCCTATGATTGTAGCCTAATAATGTGATTGTAATCCTTTTTATCTCAAATAACATGTAACGTTGTACGTCAAGCAGAATGTACATTCCTTTGAATAAGAATGTTCTTGAGATCCTGCTTAGACTTGAGGATAACTTTTAAGGTTAGATAATTAAACTGAGATCAAATTATTAAACTACACAAATATGAAGCATAAAAATTTGTGAGTTGTGATAATTGCTTCCTATTAGTCTTCTTTGTTGTGGGGGGGATTATAACCTTTTGAAAACTGAGTCTGAGAAGAACCATTTTCCTCCTCCTCCTGTTTTTCTTTCCTTTGTTGAAACAGGGTCTCACTCTGTAACCCAAGCTGCCCTTAAACTCAAGACAATTGTCCTGTCTGTCTCCTAAGTGCTGGGATTACTGGCATTAGCCATTTTTTTCATGCTTAGGGACACATATTTTTGAAGCAGTCAGAGGTACAGAGCAACAAGTCGATGGCATCTAATATGGTAGTCAATATAAAATTTAAATGAAGGGAACTTAAAATTTCAGGTCTTTAATTGTGTGGCCCATATGTGAGGTATTCAGCTGCCACAGTGACTGGTGGCCACCATATTGGATAGCCCAGATGTAGAACACCTCCATGCTCTCAAAGAGAGCTGTTTGCCATGGCTGCTCTAAGGACAAGCCTATTTTCGAAAAGAAAATAGACAGGAAATGTGGAAGAGGGACAATGAAGGAAGACATGGCTAGCTCTCAGTGTGGACCTAGGTTTCATCCATCATTTCACACTGTCAGAGTTTGGGAGAGGTTTCATTGTCTGAATTACCAGTCTCCTTAAACGTCTATGGACTCTTTCAGCAAATGCCATCAATAAACTTTCTGTCAATCAGGTGTGGTGGTGCACACCTTTAATCCAGCACTTGAGAGGCAGAAGCAGGCAGATCTCTGAGTTTGAGACCAGCCTGTCTCAGTTTCCCAAGTGCTGGGATTACAAGCATTATTAGCCTGCAATTTACAAACTGAGCTCCAGGACAGTCAGGGCTACGTCATCCAATCTGCTACATGACAGACAAAGCATCACTTTCTAAAACCATTACTGTGCAAGTTCTAACAGGCACAGTGATATTGAGAAAGGGTAAAGCAAACATACATTAGTTAAAACCTGTATAATTCAGAGAAGACAAGGATGTTTCAGTAAAACAACAAGAATGGGGAGGATGCATGTTTTAAAGGAAATGATATACAATCTGTAACAATTTTACAATAAAATGATTTGGACTTAAAAGTCAAAACATTGCATTTATTTTCCTACTACTGCCAGACAAAAGCTTTTTCTTAGGGTTTATTTTTTATTTGTGTGTCTGTGTTTGCACATGAGCACCCAAGTACTTGGACCCCAGGAGGCCAGAAGAGGGTGTGGGAATGCCTGGAGCTGGAGTTGCAGGTGATTGTCACCCTGACTTGGGTGCTGGGAACCAAACTCTTAATAGCTGATCCATCTCTTCAGCCCTAAAAGCACTCTTAATTTTTTAAAAAAAGTAATCAAACCCATTTAAATATAAAAATTTCCACTCTAAGTAAATGATAATATGCAAGCAAACATGGGTAAAAACTTAAAGAAGTTTGTACTTTATTTGTTTGTTCGTTTGTTTTGGTTTTTCAAGACAGGGTTTCTCTGTGTAGCCCTGACTGTCCTGGAACTCGCTCTGTAGACCAGGCTGGCCTCAAACTCATAGATCCACCTGCTTCTGCCTCCCAAGTGTTGGGATTCAAGGCATTTGCCACCATGCCTGACTTCCACTTAATTTTTTAAGGCAGGGTCTCTCACTGGATACAGAACTCATGGATTGGGTTAGGCTGCCTGGCCAGTAAGCTCCAGGAGTCCACCTGCCTCTAACTCTCTGGCACTGAGATTTCAAATGTGCACCACTGTACCAAGCTTTTTATATGGGTGCTATAGATCAGACTCATATCTTCATGACTGCAAGGCAAGCGCTACTGACTGAGCTGTCTCCCCAGAGCCAGAAGTCTGTATTTACTGATAAATGCTCTAATAACTAGTTCATCTCATTCCTAGAACATTGACTATTCTGTTGAATTCCTAAATTCAACAGAAAGGAATCATAAAATCACTGTCTGGCATTAAGAACAGAGAGAACAATATAACAAAGAAAATAAGTAGAAATCAGCAATATAAACCTGGCAAGAAGCCAAGAAGACAGGTGCAATAAGAAAAAGAAATAAAAACCATATTTCCTTTGTGAAAAAGAAAATGAGAAATAAAGACATGTGTAATTTCTGGCACTTTTCTCCCTTAATAAAAATAAATGGAGTTCTGACCCTTCAAACCCTCTGGAAATTAGAACTTTCTCATACATAAATATATTCCTGATTTTCTTGATTAAATTGCTATCATCAGTAAGATACTTATTAATAGCCTCCCCCTATTGCTCTTTGTTTAAGCAATAAATCCATGTCCTTCCTCCATCTCTCTGTAAAAATCAGCGGAAACTTACTAGCAGAATTTTGGTTCCATTTTCATGTGTATGTGGCACATACATATATGCATAAGCAATTTTGCACATGTAGGGGCATGTGTGTAAACTGTGTATGAATGTGGAGGCCTGAAGTTGATGTCAGGGAATCACTGTTCCATTTTTCTTATTTATTGAGGCAGGGTCTCTCAATCAAAGCCAAAGCTCACCAATAAATATGGCTAGTCTCACTGGTCAGCTAGCTCTGGGAATCTCATTCCACTCTCTGACGCTGGAATTGCAGGTAGGCCGTCACACTCACCCAGCTTTTATGTGTGTTTTGGGGGATCTGAACTTCAGTCTTCACATTTGGGTGGCAAGTGATTCAACCATGGAGCTGCTTCCAGCCCCAGAATTAATTTCATTACAATTGGCACTGTAGGAATTTGATCTATGCTAGCTATTAATTTTTATCTTTTTTTTCCTAGTCTCTCTTCTTTAGTAGACATATACCTCCTTGAGAAAGATTTCATCCTCAATGATTTTCTTCTTGTAGGACATGCTTACAGACCTGCAGACATACAATCTCAGTTCACAAAGAAGGCCCACTGATTCACAGACAGACCTGGGAGTTAATTTGCTGAGATCCAGGCTATCTCATTTTACTACCTGGCAGAGCCAACCTGTCCCTGATACCCTTGGAATTCTTATCCTGGAATCTTAAACTCTAGGAAGCAGACAGAAACCATATGCCCCTTTCTTGCTTAGAAGCCTAAACATAAACTGCCTGCAAACATCTTCAAACCACCCACTAAGCATTTCCACTAGAGAAAATCAGAGAGAGAGAGAGAGAGAGAGAGAGAGAGAGAGAGAGAGAGAGAGAGAGAGAGAAAGAGGAAGGGGGGGGGGGAGGGGGGGGAGGAGGAGGAGGAGGAGGAGGAAGAGGGGAGGGAGGGAAGGAGAGAACACTACACAAAGACTTCTAGCAAATTCTGCACCTGGAAGCAGTGCAATGAGCACAAAATTCAGGGTCAGCCAATTCCCCTGATTCTCACCTTCCTGAAGTTGGTAATTTCGCTTTTCCTGAAGAGATAAAACAGTGAGAAGGCAGATTGACATGTCCTTATGTGTCTCTCCTCTTTCAAAAGAGCCGAGGAAGAAAGGGGTGGTGAAGAAAGAAGAAGAATGAAAACAAGAACCAAGCAGGCAAGACTTTGCGATTCTGCTTCTCTCTGTGTGTGCATTATTAGGAAAGGGAACCTGGACCCTGAAGACATTCAGGGCATTTATACAGGCAAGCCACCAGTTCCATAGCAGTGATGAGCTTACCACCTAAGAGACTATTTCAGCCACACGGCTTGCCAGGGGATGTATTCATTCAAAATCAAAACAGGCATAGCTAATCCACTCTCCCAGCAACCACACAGCAGGCTGCAGTGGCTATAGATTATTATTCCCTCCAGCCAGGCATAAAAACACTGGCCTAACATACAAGGGGGGTTGTTTAATGGTTGCAATCGGAGCCCATGTAACCAAGACCCCCAGGGTATCAAAAGAGAGAATTCTTTACAGTACGTGATGGAGACAGTGCCTTCTGGCAGTGGAAACTCCTGACGGGCAACCAGCATATGCCAAGATCCGTTAAAAAATCTATTTCCAGGGTTAAGCAGATCTAGTAACCTTACCTTTCATACTAGTGTCTTTCACATGAAGTACCTAAACCTTACCAAAGTGTATTAACATACAAGACAAGTATATTTGTCACGTCCTTCTGAAAGGCATTATGTGACAAGTATATATCTTAGCAGAGAGATGCTTTCCAATTCTCATACATATACATTGCATCCTTGGGCTGGGGGAATGCCTGCTGAATACAGGGGTCACAGGTGGTTTCTGCATGAACATTCTGGATCCTCACTGGAGATGGGCATCCTTCACTTTCCACAAAGTCTGAGCTGGGCACTCTCAATCTACAAGATCTTTAAAAATCAATGAAAGAGAACAGCTGAGGATGACAAAGTAGAGGGCAATTCATAATCATAAATATAAAACATAATCAGTTTTTAGATAGGCAGTCATGTATCCCAGTCTGTCCTTGAACTGACAGTGTAACCAAGAATGGCCTTCCGATTCTCCTGTCCACACCCTCAGGACCAGGATGTGCACCACCATGTCTGATACTATGTGGTGCTGAGGCTCAAACCTAGGACTTCATGCGTGCTAGACAAGCATTCTGCCAGCTGAGCCATAGCCCCAGCCCCATAAATAACTTTTTTTTTTTTTTTTTTGGAGACAGGGTTTCTCTGTGTAGCTTTGCACCTTTCCTGGAGCTCACTTGGTAGCCCAGGCTGGCCTCGAACTCACAGAGATCCGCCTGGTTCTGCCTCCCGAGTGCTGGGATTAAAGGCGTGCGCCACCACCGCCCGGCCCATAAATAACTTTTAAAGACAGTGACTTCTCCTGTCTCTTCTAGGGAAGAGATAAGAAAAAGGGGGGAAAAATCATTGTTGAGTAGAGTCAGGTCAAATATAAGAATTTGTTTCTACTGTACAGCATTAGATTATCAAAATTTTAAGAAAGATTTCCTGAAAAAAATATTATGTGTGCATGCATGTGTATGTAGGTAGGTGTGAATGGAAGCAAGGGGTTGTAAACACGTGCACTTGAGGGTGGAAACCAGAGGACCTCAGGTGCTGTTCATCTCATTTTAAAAAGGGTCTCTCACTTTGTCTAGAACTCAATTAAGGCCATTAAGACCCAGGAATCCCCCTGTCTCTGCCTTCTCAGTGCTCCATTTATAAATGCACATTACCACACTGGGCTTTTCTGCAAGGACTCTGGGGTTTGAATCGGGGTCCTCACACTTGCATTGCTGAGCCATCACCCCAGTCCCCAACAACGGTATTTCTGGATTCCACAGCCAATGGAGTTGGGCGTCACTGCCTTCTCCAGAAATGCTGTAAGATTGCCAAGAGGCAGGTGGATTGCTGTGAGTTCGAGGCCAGAGCATGTCTCAGAGAAGGAGATGGGTGGGGAGGGAGAGGACGAGCAGAGAAGAAAGAAGGAGAAAGGAAGGGAAAGGAAGTAGGACATGGTGTAAGGGAAATGTGCCCGAGTTGAAACAGGCTTTGCTGTGTATCTATGGAGAAAGAGACACCTTGTCTTGCTGAAATACTAAAACACACTGCATAAGCCTTATATTAGTTCTCACTCCCCTCAGGCATTCTAATTCTAAGCTGGTTTAGTATTCTCAGCTCAGTTATCAGAATGATGCTTTTATAGAAAGATATATTTAACTTTTATTTTAAAACCTATATAAAGTTGTGTATCTCTATACACTGGCATTCCAGCTTTGTGACATTTTATTCTAATACTACTTTCTACTGTTTGCAAAAATGAGTTACTATTCTTTCCCAATAAAAATAATTCAAATTCTGCTTTCTCTAGGGAAACAAGTGAAAATATTTCACTGACTTAAGGGATTACACAAAATAGGGTTTTAAAGTTACTGTGTTGGTTTTAAGCATTGTCACTTTTATTTATTTTTAATATTTATTTTAGTGTGTGTGTGCGTGCGTGCATGAGTGCATGTGTTTTGTGTGTGTGTGTGTGTGTGTGTGTGTGTGTGTGTGTGTGTGTGAAGAGGCCAGAAGAGGGCACTGTTTGCCTGTAGCTGGAGTTACCTAGTCTGGGCCTCTGAAAGAGCAGCAAGCTAACCGTCTCTCAAGCCCCAAACTAGCACTTAAAAAAATCCTGAGATGAACCGCTCTTGTAGACAATTTCTTAGTATGCTGCTGAATGAATGAACTGTATGGGAATTTGGAGTAACTAAATCGGATGATAAATATTTCTGTGTATGTTTACTAGACATGTGCACTTTATATTTTAGTTCATACATGGGAGGGATTTACGTACATTAAAAAATTCTAGCTGGTGTGGTGGCATGCACCTGAAATCTCAGTACTTGGGAAATGGAGGCAGGAGAATCAGGAGTTCAAAGTCCTGAGCAACATACTGAGTTTCAAGATCTGCTTGGACAAATGAGATCCTGTCTCAGATAACTAAATAAAATAATAATAATAATAATAATAATAATAATAATAATAATAATAATAACAATGGGAAAAGCTTTTCATTGAAAAACCAGAAAGGAAAGTACCAAGATTAGAACAGCCCTAGCTCAGGCAGTGCCTATATTGTCTACAATTTGAGGCTACACTCACTGTAGGGCCAAAATGCCTTGTGGAAGACATGCCATAACAAAGAAGCAATGAATACTTCTATCTTGTCATGTAAACTCTCATTGGTAAAAAAACAAAAAAGACTAGAAATCGCCACTGAGTTTGCTTTCTATAAGAAAGAAATTAGATGGAATATATGTGCATATACATATATACGTGTGTGTATATATATTTATGACAAATATCAAAGTATATCTGGGAAGACGGGACTAGTGGGAAAAGACAGGGAAACAGTCATAGTACATGGTATATTTGAAGGAAAATGTCATTATGAAACTCATCAGTTCAAAGAGAAACAAAAGCATGTGTGTTAATAAAATGTTTGTTATTCTATCATCTTTCTAAAATACAAACCTTTACCGAGCACTTCCTAGATAATCCCAATAATCCTAAACACCACTTCTGATTTGGCACCAGGCATGTATGAGATGCATGCACAAACTTACATATAACATGGATAGCTTCCTTACCCTGGGCACACAGCAACATGCCAGGGCAGGCACTGACCTACACTGGGATTATAGTCAGATTAATGAAATTGCTCAAACTCAGCTCTACTCTCCAAGTCCATTCTGTCATTCTCACCCATTCTTAGTTGTTTTCTATGCAGAGTCTGGCTGTATAGCCCAAGCTGTCCTCCAACTCACAATTCTCCTAAGTACTAGGATTACAGCAAGAACCACCATGCTTAGTTAATCCACCATCACCTGTTCAATTCTTCCCTATGCTTATTTAATCTTTGTGAGGGCAGGGGCTAGAGAGATGGCTCAACAGTTTACAGCACATGTTGCTCTTTCAGACACCCAGGCTAAGTTCCTAGCACCCACACTGGGTAACTCACAATCACCTAGAACTCTAGTTCCAAGGGTCTGACCCCCTCTCTGGCCTCTGCATGTATCTGCAATCGTGTGGTACATGGACATATACTCAGGTGCTCACACATACACCTAAAACAAGATGAATAAATACTTAAGAATCAAGCCTGGTTTTCATTGTTGGTGGTGGCTTTTTTTTTCCTCTAAAGATGTGTGTAGGTAGTGTGTGTGTGTGTGTGTGTGTGTGTGTGTGTGTGTGTGTGTGTGTGCTGGAGGTTCATACCAGATGACATCCTCAGTTGTTAGGTTGCTAGCTCTCCAGTTTTGTTGTTGTTGTTTTTTTGTTTATTTATTGTTTTTTTTACATCCCCAAGTTCCTCCTGCCTCCTTCCCCCACTTCTAGCCACTCCCCTTCCCGTTCTCTTCAGAAAATGGCAGGCTTCCCATGGATATCAACCAGCCCTGTTGCAGTGAGACCAGGCACTGTTTTTTGGTTTTTTGTTTTGTTTTAGTCAGAGTTTCTGTCTGAACCTGGATTTCAGTGATTTGGCTACACTGACTGGCCAGCAGGTTCCCAGAATCCTCCTGTTTCTGCTTCCCTCCCGTGCTGGGATTACAAGCACCTTCCACATGCCTGATTTTTTACATGGGTTCTGGCTATTGAACTCAGATCCTCAAGCTTGTACCGCAAGTACTTTACTCATGAATCCATCTTCCCAGCCCCATGTTGAGATTTAAATGTTATGTTACATGGATAGTCTCTATAAAGAACAATATCTATTACTCAACAAGTGCATTGTTAGCGCTGTTTTAAGTATCCTCTATGCACAGACAGATACTGCTTTTCATTACTCAAATGAATAGAGGGAAATAGGTGCATAAATAAAACACAAGTGGATATTAAGAATGGCAAAATAAGTGGGATGCCACTTTCATTTAAATGGTTTATCCACAATACAATCCTGACTTAAGTGGATGGGAAATGCGTCCTGAGACTCCATTACCAAAACCTTTTCCCATAACCTGGGCTTCCTGTTGACAAAGATCATTATCAAACAGGAAAACGTGTATATCAAATTTACTTTCTTTTTCTCTCTTCCTTTCCTTCCTTTCTCCCTCCCTCCCTTCATTTCTTCCTTCCTGTCTTTCCTTTTTTTCTTTCCTTAAGTCTTGTTCTACAGCCCATACTAGCCTCAAAGGAACAATCTTCTTATTCTACCTCTACAGCACATTAGATGTCTTCTGAAGTAAGGAAACTTATTAGTAATGAAACATCATGTTGGCTATAACTCAGTCCAGCAAACAAATTGGTCACCAATAAGCCCCAAAGTTCCCATCTGCCTTCATGGATTTAGCATGAGCCTTCATGCTATTGGTGTAATTACTAAGGCCACTCCACGTAGTTAAAAGGAAGATTTATTTAGTGGGTAACTTACAAATGAAGGGATAGGTAGGTAGTGGGTTCTGGAAAAGACGCAGCGCAGTCCGGCAGTGTTCTCTGGAACTCTAACTGCCTTGGCCCCGCCTTGTAGGCGTGATAGTTACTGAAACCTCAATGGGGGTTGGAACTTCCAGACCAAAGCTGGAATGACTACCCACTACATCATGTTATAAAAGTCAAAATGATATTTTCTTCATGTGTTTCTGTGACAGGCAGCACTGGCTTCCTCCTTGACATGCCAGTTTCTCCACCTCCATCACTGACTTTCTGTTTTATCTAGAAAGCTACAGGGTATGGCTTTGACCCCACCCCATGCTCTGAAGGAGGCCTTTTCTGGTCTTATAGCTAGACATAACATGTAACATTTATAAGCTGTCAATTCCCAAATTCATCTCTTTCCCCCTTCTTGTAAGCTCCAGACTTCCATGGCCCCAAATGGCAGCACTACCAGGCAGGTTCTCTACCTCTTGACTGTATGTCAAAACTACCCACCTTTCCTCTAGCTCTCATTTCTGTCCAGCTCCAGGGACTCTGAGGATGTTTCCAGGGACCCAATTTCCTCCCATCCTTCCATGGGTCAAATGGTAGAATTTTGGACCAGTAGATGTTTGGAGACTTTTATTACCTCCATTGAACATGATGCTTTCTGTCAGAATGTATGGTTTTTACTTTACTATTTTAGAAATATATATTCAGGATAAGCAGAGGGCTCTAGCTAATAGAATAGATTTTTGTTTTTCTGTTGTTTTGAAACAGGAGTTACTAAGTAGCCAAGGATGACCTTGAACTTTGATCTTCCTGTGTCAAACTCCTAAATGCAGGTATTGCAGATATGTATAACCACAGTCAATTTATGCCATACTGTAGATTGAACCCAGGGCTTTGTGTGTGCCAGATAAGTGCTCTACCAAACAAAGCATATCCTCAGCTCTTAGCTTTAAAGGAGAGCTAGAAGACAAAAGATCATGTGAGGTAAAGGAAAAACAGACAGGAAGGGAAGGAGGAAGTACAAATGAATACAGAGTTCCAAAATAGTTTGCAAAATCTAAATAGCAAAGGGACGCACTTTGTGTGTGTGTGTGTGTGTGTGTGTGTGTGTGTGTGTGTGTGT
>CABHPR010132645.1:0-18859 GCA_902168415.1 Peromyscus melanophrys
CTAAAGGATTTACGTATAGGATCGAATTACAGTATTTAATGACTGTTCAGGGTGTGTTCTTCAATACTGACCTAGCAACACACATGCTGGGTGGAGTGTTTGGCCCTGAGAGAATGATAGTGGCCAAAATAGGTGATTTTCCCGAGCTTGGAGATCTTGTGGTCTAGGGGGGCGCACCAGAGCTCGGCTACAGGGAGAAGTGCTGTGTTAGCCAGCGTTCTGTGCTGGGAACCAGCGTGGGGTTTACATCTGTCTTTAAACCCAGAGTACGGGCGTCATGTGGGTCTAGGGGATTGAACTCGCGTCAGTCTTTGCAGAAAGCGCTTTTACCGACTAAGCCATCTTCAAATATCTATCTTTTTACATGTCAGCCTCCTTGTGAAGCTATGAGACAGTGGTTCTCAACCTGTGTGTCGCGACCCCGGTGGAAGGATCCTTTCACAGGGGTCGCCTAAGGCCACTGGGAAACAGATATTTATATTGTTACAACTCATGATAGTAGCAAAATTACAGTTACGAAGTAGCAGTTAAAATTTTATGGTTGAGGGTCACCATATGACGAACTGTATTAAAGGGTTGCAATATTAGGAAAGTTGAGAACCACTGCTTTAAGAGGATATAGCGGTCAGCGTAATGATGCACATCACATGGGGCCTTAGATAACAAAACGGCAACAACAAACGCAACCCTAACCAAACCAAACCCAAACACATACATAATCATAGAAGGATTTAAGGTAATCCTCCTGTTACAGTCACTGAGAGCGTTGATCCCACTTAGCAGGCTGCCTAGGCCCAGGTTTCCTTCCTCACTGCTCCACTGGCGTCTCTCCCTGAAGCAGGGCGTTACACTGGGTTAAAGACAGCCTTCCCGGATGGAGATGGATGGTCTTGGTTCTTTGGTCAAGGGTATATGAATATCTGTTTACCTGCTAGAACCCGTTAAAGAAAAAAAAAAAAAAACCTCTCAAAAAGGGTTCAGTATTTCTGCCCAAATTTAAGGGATTTGTGCTGTATTCAAAACCACAGCTTAAGTTACTTTAACAAAAAGTCCCCCAGTTTTTTCCTAAGTTTGGTACAGAGGAATGTTCAGTATTTGTTTAATGAAGATGTATAAAAAGTATATTTCACTACATACCTTAGGTGCTATATAAAGCTTAGTGAATGATATGTATAAATGCAACATCTCTAAACTGGACTAGAATGGATTCAGCAACCATCAGTTTCAACTTGAGTTTTACACATGTGGAAACAGAGGCTTGCAGGCAATTCTGCTAGGGAGTCTGCTATAGAAATCAGGGCCATACTCCCACACCAGGACTTCACGCTTAGTTATCAGCCCCCTTTTATGTTAAGAAAATACATGCATACATTACAGTTGATTTCTTGTGAGCTAGTTGATGTCCATATTGAATGTCATCCTTTTGAGCAT
Organism: Peromyscus melanophrys; assembly: GCA_902168415.1. NCBI lineage: Eukaryota > Metazoa > Chordata > Mammalia > Rodentia > Cricetidae > Peromyscus > Peromyscus melanophrys. Next base: position 1,432 of record CABHPR010132645.1, read on the forward strand.
CATACAAATCTTACAGTATCATAAAATGATGGTTTTAAATTCTGTAATAAAAATGTTTCTTATAAAAAAGAGAACACAGAAAAAGAATAAAAAAGGGAAGAATAAAAAAGAGAACATGAATACATTTTTCAGACAATCTTTTCTTTTCTTTTCTTTCTTTTTTTTTTGGTACCTATGTCTGCATGGCATCAGATCCTATTATAGATGGTTGTGAGCCACTATGTGGTTGCTGGGAATTGAACTCAGGACCTCTGGAAGAGCAGCCAGTGCTCTTCACCACCGAGCCATCTCTTCAGCCCGACAAGTGGTATCTTAAAGTACACAATACTTTTTAAGTGTCCAAAGTTGTCTGAAACCTTTAAAAGCCTTTACACAATTTTAGAAAATACAATTTAACCCAATAGGATGTGGCTGGAAACCCATGTTCTGACAATGAGCATAAACCTCTTATTTTAATCTTAAGTTTTTCTTTCCTCCTCCTCCTCTTTCTTTCTTTTCTTTTCTTTCTTTTTGTTTTTTTTTTTTTTTTTTTTTGAGACAGGATTTTTCTACATAGCCCTGGCTGCCCTGGAACTTGATTTGTAGACCAGGCTGGCCTTAAACTCAGAGAGATCCTCCTGTCTCTGCACCCCTAGTGCTGGGATCCTTTCTTCTTTTTTTAAAGTCAAAGTGAACATAAATTATTAAGGAAAAAAATGAGAAAAAAAACAGTGGTACCCTTGAGTGTAAGCTTTAGTAGATAGCAATATTAACTGCTTGTGTAGTAGCAAATGTTAATGGCTAATGGTCTGTAACACATGGTTTATACTGCTGTAGATTCAAAGGCAAACTGATCAGTCAAGAAATATGTCATCAGATAGAAGAGACGTGGCCTCACAGAGCTCACCATCAAGTGCAAGACACTCAGGCAGGTCACTAAAATATACTCAACACCATGACAGATTAAAGGCCTGGGAGAGTATTTCAAGTTTTTTGTTTGTTTGTTTTGAAAGTATTTTTGAATACTGTTGCATCTAAACTGGGACTATACTGTATTAAATTATACTGTATTCAAATTTCCATTTATCATGAAATAGTTTTGTGTTCTGTTCATTTTATTTCAAAGTATGTGAAAACTTGAGCTGGGCAATGGTAGCGCATGCCTTTAATCCCAGCACTCTGGAGACAGAGCCAGGTGGATCTCTGTGAGTTCAAGGCCAGCCTGGTCTACAGAGTGAGATCCAGGACAGGCACCAAAACTACACAGAGAAACCCTGTCTCAAAAAACCAACAAAACAAAACAAAAAACAAAGTATGTGAAAACTTAAACTTCGTCATAGTCATACTTTGATTAAAGTGAACATATTATAGATAGGTTAAAAACTATTTCAAATATTTTAAATGAGAATGAATACATTACTTTAATATCATTTAGCTTATTCTAAACATTACATTTTCTGTCTATTTGGAATAGTTTCAATATTTTTCTTTTTTCTTTTTTTTCTTTTTTCTTTTTTTTTTTATTAGGCAGGAAGATTTTGGTTTTTAAGGACATCCTGTTCCACACTACTAAGTTCTAGGCCACTGTGGCCTATAGGGTCAGACCCTATGTCAAAACATTTTTGTATTCCTTAAAATATAGATTAACTTTGGTGATGCTAGGGAACATAAGCCCATATCCACTAAAAGGAAAAACAGGAGCCCACAAGAAAATGACCAAATGTTGAAAAACACTTGTCTTTTTCTTTGAATGGAAAAAAAGTGTTACTTATGTGTGTGTGCACCATGGCATGTGGGTTCCTGGGGTCTAACTCAGGTTGTCAGGTTACCATCCTACTAGTCTGACATTTGACTTTTCACTTTGTATTTGTGGTGACTACAGTTTATCATTGCCTTGAATGTTTATTGCCTCATGTGACATTTGGTTCAGGAGTTAGCAAATAACTCTTTTTTTTGTTTTATGAGAAATTTAGAGTGTTTCTTGCAGAGCATAGGGGACATTCTAGAGTCTAGATAATGCTAGGATACTTCCTTCAAGGAATGCGTTCTAGGTTTGAAAGGACTGTCCACTCCCAGACTCTGTTACTTACTGAACTAGTGAAGTAATAATAATTAATGATATATACCATTACAAGTGGTTGTATGTACCAAGTCCTGTTATATCTTTGTTTTTCTTTTTTTCTTCTTTTCAATGTATTAACTTACTTTACATGTTTGCCTGGTGCCCTGTGAAGGCCAGAAGTGGGTGTTGGAAACTCTGAAACTGGAATTATGGCTGTTTGTGAGCCACCCTGTATGTGTGTGTGTGTTTGTGTGTGTGTGTGTGTGTGTGTGTGTGTGTGTGTGTGTGTGTGTGTGTGCTAGGAATCGAACCTGGGTCCTTTGGAAGAACAACAATTGCTCTAAAAGAACGAGTCATGTCTCCATCACCTCTTTTTTCTTTGCATATTTGCTGCTGTGTTTCGAGACACACAGAGTCTTGAGCAGCCTGGCTGGTCTTGAACTTCCTGTGAATCCTTGACTGGCTTTGTCCTCCTGGCTCTTCTGACTCTACCTCCTGGGTGCTCAGACCACAGGGGCCTGAGAACACATCCTTTTTTTTTTTTTTTTTTTTTTTTTTAGGTTATCTCATTATGTAGCCTAGACTGGGTGTAGGGATTAAAAATATTTACTGTCGTCGGCAGTGGTGGCGCACGCCTTTAACCCCAGCACTCAGGAGGCAGAGCCAGGCGGATCTCTGTGAGTTCGAGGCCAGTCTGGTCTACAGAGTGAGATCCAGGAAAGGTACCAAAACTACACAGAGAAACCCTGTCTGGAAAAAACCAAAAAAAAAAAAAAAAATTTTACTGTCATGCCCAGCAATATAAGTTTTAAATTTTTGTAGTAATTAATATTTGAATGATAAAATATTAAATATGGTTTTTATGAACTTAAGATAATAGTTGAATGAATATTTATTTATACCCCAGAACTATAGAGTAGTTTCAGATGATTGAAATTGTCAAAAGTAGTTTTTTTCACTTTCAATGAAGTAGTAATAGTAATAATAATAATCTGATATGAGAATAATAGGAAATATATGGGTGGTGTTAATAGCTGCCAACTTATTGAGACACAGTTCACTATTTTTGGTACAAAAAAGAAAGAAGGATTATTTTTAGGTGTAAGAAAGAAAATGGAAGAGATGAAGTATAGTTTCCATTGGTTTCCGTTAGAAACCACTTATTTTGAGACTAATACTGATAGAAACCTTTTGCAAATAAGGTCTGTATCTATTTTGAGTCACAAAAAACCTAGAAGTGAGTTGGAAGTGAGATATATGAACTTCCATGGCAATGTGTGATAAGTATTGAAAGTTTATAAGCTTATATCTTTAAAAGTATTTGGTTTGGTTGTCTGAATGACAAAATGAAGAGTTGTTTTGATTTTTTTTTTTTTTTTTTTGAGTTAGGGTCATATGTAGCCTAAGATGGTGAGGCCATCTTTTTAGCTGAAGATAACTAGGAAGAACTCCAGGCTTGGGCCGCCATTCTCAGTCTTATGGGGTGCTGGGGACTGAACCCAGGATTGCATCCATGCCAGGCAAGCATTCCATCAACTATGCTCCATCTCCAGACCTGTTTTCTCATTCTTTACAAACAAACAAACAAACAAAATGAACAAGCAAACTCACAACCCTCCCAAACCCCTTAATCCTTAGCTTAACACACAGGGCCTTCCTTTATTTGCCTCTTATTTTTCTCTGCTTTCTGATCTATTATAGTGTTTCTTCGTTTACAATTTATCATCTGTGAAAAACTCCCAGGGCAGTTTGTACTGGAAAACTGCAGCCCTCAGGGTTAGAGACTGAAAGTGCTCAGAGACATATCAGCTGTGCCCAGTGTATGACAAACACGTGAACAAATGTGAGCATCACTGTGTTGCTGTTCTCTGATTTTATTTTGGAGCCTTGGAAACCATTTTTAGCAATGTAGTTGATATGTTTGCAGTACAGGTGAAACCCAGAAAGTGTAATTTGAGGATATTATTCAGAGATTGGCATGTTGTTCCCTCATTGGTTAATTTTGGGAAGTTTTATCTTTTTTGTTCTGTGATAAGATAAAATTGTCTACTTATTTATTTCATTGTTGGTTTTTTGTGGTGCTGGGGATTGAATCCAGGTCTTGCATATGCTCTGCAAATGCTCTGTGCTAAGCTATATCCCCACCCTGACAGCATTGTCTGTTTGAACCCACTGAGGTGGCTGGCAGGCAGATACCAGCTGTCAACGTGGGTTCTAGCCTCAGGATTCACACGGTGGAAGGGGAGAACAGACTTCTGGAGGTTTCTCGCGCTCACACAGAATAAAGAAAAAAGCTACTTTTAAAAATAAAGATTGGCCGGGCGGTGGTGGCACACGCCTCTAATCCCAGCACTTGGGAAGCAGAGGCAGGTGAGTCTCTGTGAGTTCGAGGCCAGCCTGGTCTACAAAGTGAGTCCCAGGAAAGACGCAAAGCTACACAGAGAAACCCTGTCTCAAAAGAACCAAAAAAAAAAAAAAAAAAAAATTAATTAAATATATAAAAAAATAAAGATTGTCTATTTACTGATTTTCTTTCAATACTTTTGTCTGTCCTGATTGCTCTATTAGAGCATCTTTTGTACTATGATTGCTAACTAGTGTACTTAGTGTCCTAGTACACATTTAAAATAACGTGGGGGCTGGAGAGATGGCTTAGTGGTTAAGAGCACTGAATGCTCTTCCAGAGGACGCGAGTTCAATTCCCAGCACCCACATGGCAGCTCACAACTGTCTGTAACTCTGGTTCCAGGGGATCTGACACCCTCACACAGACATACATGCAGGCAAAACACCAATGCACGTGAAATTAAAAAAAAATAATTAAAAAATTAAATAACAATATATTCCCTAAGTCTTTACTTTCAGATATGAATAAATCCCTAAAATATTCTGATATTGTGTCTGAAAATGTACTTCATGTTGATAATGAATTGAACTAGGTAACCAAATATGTTACATTCATCTATATAAAGTCCAAATTTATACCCATCTACAATCTTATAGTTTTCTATGAACTATGTTAGATATTCAAGGAGATATATATATATGTATATATATATATACACACATACATATTCATATATATATGTGTGTGAAGTGTAGAGTCTCTGAACTCCTATTGACATACTGAATTTTATCTCTTTGTATGGTCATGGTTTCTTTGAACTCCCAATTTGTCAATGCCGTTACAGTCTTTACCTAAACAGTATTCATCCCTCTCATGCCTGATTTCTACTTACTTTTCAGTCTTAGCCTGAATATCACTTCTTCTGGGAGACCTTCTATAATCTGAACAGTCCCCCCACCTTATAAACCTGTGCTGCTTCACCATCATGAAGGTATCACAATTACCCACTAGGCTGCATTTGCCTCTGATTGAAGATCATACTTGCAGGCCCTTGCAGGCCGGCCATTTGGAGTAAATACCAGTGTATATTTAATGAATGAAAGACGACCAAAAACCATTGCTTTAAAGACCAAGAAAGCATCTTTGGCCTTCCTGCTAGCAGCTCTGTTTTAGTTTGCCTTAAAGAGAAATTATTTTAAATGAAAATACATGGTTGCTCCAACTATACAAGGAAATAATGAGTCTCATTGGTGCTATAAAAATTACCACACACCTTGTGCCTCAATGCTGCAGCCAGAAGAGGCGTGGACAACACAAGGACCTGGAAGGAAGGATAGCTGTAGACAGAGACACAGGACTCTGGGTTCACTTAGGAACAGATAACTTGCTTTTCCCACTGCTGTTTGTATGCTGTTTAGCTAGCTACTAGAGAGAGCATTGCAAGCAGAGTTTGAGCAGTCTCCGATCCCTTTATCCCAGTTCCTACTTGGGCACTTCCCTGCCCTGGTGGTCTTGTGTTGCCTCAGAAGACATTCCACCTAGGCCTTAGAGCCTGTAGTTTTCCAAAGTCCTGTGGTTCCATCTGGGTCAAGGTTTGTGCTTGAGAAAGGAAATGCAGACCATCTGGACACCAAAGCTCAAGACCAAACATTAGTTATTGTTACTTTCAGTAGGTTAGAGGCCTGATGTGGTCTCTTTGAGTCAAAGCCCAGGTGTTGGGAGGACTGTATTCTTTCAGGACTTTCTAGGGGAGAATCTGTTTCTATACCTTTCTTAGCTCTAGACACTGCTGCCACATTATCTTGCCATGACTCCTTCCTTTAATTTCAAAGTCAGTGATTCAGAATCCTGGGTCTCTCACTCACTCTCCTGTGGCCTCTCAGCAGTAAGAATCCTGTGGTTGGTTATCTTGGACCCATTGGGACAACTCAGGATGAGTCATCTGAAGGCTGGTTGATTAGCAACCTTAATTCCAGCTGTAACCTAAGTGCCTCACTGCTGTGTAATGTAGCATATTCACACATTGTAGCTTAAGGAACAGGACATGGGCATGTTTAGCATTTGTGTTGATCTGAAGAAAAACGGCTGTCCTTCAGTAATATTAATAATGAAAATAAATGCTCACAGAGTCGAGTGCTGTTACATTTTAGCCATGTTCTAGGCACTTTATACTTATTAATTATTATCAGTTTTAATGACATGTATGCCTCAGCCATGTCTCTGTTATAAATGAAACCCAGGGAAAGAGATTTAGTGTTTTTTTTTAGTGCTAGAGATCCAGCCCAGGACTTTGTGCATGTTAGGTAAGCGCTCTACTATTTCACTACATCCGTAGTCCAGGAAAAGAAACTTTAAATAGCTTTCCAAAGCCTCTCTGAACCCAAGCAATATCTGATTATGGAGCTATTGCTTTGGATTAGTAGGAAAATTGAGATTTTTTTTCTCAATACATCTTTACAGTTGCATCTGTTAGATATTTTTATGTATAATGTGTATGTATGTTCATGTGGTGGGGGATACATGAGTGTGTATGGTGCAATAGCATGCATGGATGTGTTTGCAGAGGCTGGAGAGACAACCTTGGGTGTCATCCTCAGGAGAGCGGTCCACTTCCTTTGAGATAGGGTCTCTCATTGGTCCAGAGTGCACCAATGAGGCTAGACTGGCCAATGAGACCCACCGATCCTGCCATTCCCGTGTCCTCAGCATTGAGGTTAGAAGCACTGGCCAGCACACCTGAAATTTTACATGGGTTCTGGACATCAAATTCAGGTCCTTGTGCTTACAGAGCAAGTGCTTTTACTGACCGGGCCAACCACAGCCCTGCAGCTGATATTCTAAAATAACCTATGGCTCCTTCCTCACATACATTATTCTTTTTCCCTGTTCTTAAGAAAAATGTATTTAGTATGGTAATGACACCATTGCAAACATCTGATAAAAGAATTGAAATGAGAAAAATGTATTTTCTTTCCTGTTCTCTCTCCCTCTCTCTCTAGTACAGTGGTTCTCAACCTTCCTAATGCTGAGACCCATTGATACAGTTCCTAACATTGTGGTGACCCCAACCATAAAGTATTATGCTATTGTTGTGAATTGTAACGTAAATATCTGATATGTAACATCTTGTGGGGATCACGACCCACAAGTTGAGAACCCCTGCTGTAGGGTCTCACATGTAACCGAAGCTGGCTTGGGATTTACTGTGGAGCCTAACAATCTTCAGATACCTGAAAATCCTCTGGCTTCAGTCTCCTGAGTACCAGAATTGTAGAAACGAGTCTGTCTCTTTTCTCAAATAATCCTGCTGTGTGTGTATGTGTGTGTGATATATGTGTGCGTGTATGTGGTGTATGTGTATGTGAGTGCATGTATGTGTGTGTGGTATACTTGTGTATGTGTGTATGATATATTTGTGTGTATGTGTGTATGCATGTGTGTGAATATTATGTATACATGTGTGTGATGTGTGTGTGTACATGAGTGTGTGTGTGTGTGTGTGTGTGTGTGTGTGTGTGTGTGTGTGTGTGTTGGGGGTAGAACTCACAGAGCCATACCCCTAGCTTCCCTATGCTTCCCGTTTGGTTTCTCTTCCTATTCTTTTAATATGTGCCATTTGATCCTGCTCTTTATGAACCCCACTCTGCCACAAGGAAGCATTCATCTAGATATGAGAGAACTTACATACACTTGAAGAAGATGACTTAAAAAGGTAAAGTAGTGTACTAATCTATATGAAAGGTAATCTAGGGACACAAGTGGAGTGTATTACAATTTATTTTAAGAGTAAAGGGTGGCTTGAATTAAATAGTGACTTACTCAGATTAAATTAAAATAATTTAGAATTTTTGAGAAGGGTTGTGTGGGAAACAGTTAAATTTCTGGTAAGGAAATGACCCAATAAAAGAGGATTCTATAACAAGAAATAGCAAATTGTATATTACAGGAAAGGAAAGAAGCCATATTTGCCTATAGCATCAGCCTCCTCCCCAAATAGATGATATGTTCGTTTCCTTAAAGCACAGCTAGACCAGACTGCTGGGGTGATGACTAAAGCAATGTATTGTTGTTTGAGGGATTCTCGTGGGACCCTCTTTATTATTGTGTCTCCAGAAAAATGAGCATGAGCTCTAAATGTATTTTTTTCAAATGAAGTTTGGAAGTAGGCCACTTGTAGATTAGGACCTGTGGGTGAGGGTAAGTGAAGGGTGATGCCAACTGACTGACTGGCAGATGCCAGGGCAGTTCTGTGAAAAGCCACTGCAGGTGCAGGTTATTTAGAACCAGACCACGGCCCAGGTGCGACTCTCCTTATAAACATTTAACCACAAACCTGCCCTATGAGGCTGTGTGGAAAGCTTTTGGAGAAAACCGTTTTTTTTTTTTTTTTGGTTGTTTTAATTTTTAATTTTTAGAAATATTTTATAATAAAATTTACTCTTCATGTTTTGAGTTTTTTCAGATTTAAGATTTTGTTTTCTGATATCTAAATACAAATTTGACAAATACTGTGACTAAACACCAATATTGCAATTTCTGCTTGCAAAAGCTGAAATATTTAGGGATAAGAAATACCAATTAGAAGGGTTTTTTCATACAGATGTGGATACCAATTAGAAGGGTTTTTTCATACAGATGTGGAAAAATGAGTGTCTTGGACTTTGGTACTTTGGAAGGTACAGAGAACTGGAAGTTAGGTCCAGGTTCCACTTTTCATTTTATTTTTAAGGTGACCATGGCTGATTGTAAAATCCAAACTAGAGCTGAGTGTGTGGCATATGTCTGTGATCTCAGGACATCAGAGCTGGAGGTGGGAAAACCAGGAGTTCAGAGCAAGCCTCATCTCCATAGCATGCATGAGGAGGGCCTGGTTACATAGCTCAACAAAGAAGCAAAAAACCAAAAATTTAAAATAGATCATATTTTTCTTTCTTTCCCTCCTTTTTGTTTTGTTTCTTTCTTTTTTGAGGTAGGATCTCATGTGACTTAAGTTACTGTGAAGCTGAAAAATGACGTCAAACTCTGGATCATCTTGCTTCCATCTGCCAGGGTGCTGGGACTCCAGGCATGTGCCACTGTGCCTAGAAAAATGTGTACAATTTAAATAGGAAAAAACTGTTTCTCTTGGGCCAGTAAGCTAGCTTAGTGTATAGAAGAACTTACGGCCCAAGACTTACCTCTGAGTTGATCCCCAGAACCACAGTGAAGGACAGAACTGACTCCCAAATGTTGTCCTCTGACTTCCACACTGCCTCTGACTGTGGCACACAAGGCCTCACTCATACACACATTATATATACACAATAATGGTAATAATAAAATAAAATGATTGGTAACATTACTTGTTTTTATCTAAGTTATTCTATTTACCAATAAGACTTGGGAGTTAGCTATTAGGGGGAAAAAAAACTGCTAGATCTGAGAAGCCGAGAAGCAACCAGCTAAACTTCCTTTTTGGCTGGAGACCTAGCAAGAGAGTGTCACTTCACACCGTTCCAAACCCAAAAGCCTGTGAATCTGTAAGTCCCTCTCTATTCCTTTCTGTATGTCTCTCTATCCATCTTCCTAGGTCCTCCGCATTCTCTATTGCTAACTCTTGGCAAATAGTCACTGGCTCCACCCCCTGATCCAAGGTTAACTTTATTAACATAGTCTAGGAGTTTCACAGTGCAATCAAATATCCCACAACATTTCCCCCTTTTAATGCTAACACAGTAAAACTATATACAGTAAGAAATATTGTCAGATATTGTCTAAATAAAAAGGAAAGGTTTTAACTTTAGCACAGTAAAACTATATACAATGAGAACAATTATCAGGTAAGAATTACATTCATAATGTCCAGTCCATTAGTAATTGGCAAATTTGGAGAAAGTACTCTATTATCTATCCTACCTTGGTGAGTCCAAAGTTTTATACCTAAAGTACTTTCTATCATAACTTGTATTACCAACCTAAAAATAATCTTTTTAGACCTTAAAATATTTTCTTAGATCAACAACTTAAGCTTTTATGTCCCTCAACCTCATAAACTTTACATCTCTTTTGTAAGTTTCTTTTCTGAATTTGGTATCAAAGAAAATGATGTAAGTATCTAGTCTTTTTATAACTTTTATATCAGAGACCTGAGAAGGATATAATATTATCTGAGTAAACAAGAAGTGCAGAACAAGCAACTTCCAAAACTATAGAAACGACAGAGACAGCTGGCTGCCTGGACAGTCACCCAGGGTTCCTCTGCAATGTTGGGGCATCCATCTTTGGCCTATAGGCTTAGAATATCTGACAGACTTTCTTTGAAGCAGAAATTTTGAGGTATTGGCCTACCTTGTCTTGGCGAAGTTAGGCAGTCATTTTCCTTTGTGTCCTGCTTGTTCAGTTTGGACAGTAACTGTCAGCAGTTGAGGCAAGGGCAGTTTCTTGCCCAATGGCTAGCTTTGACACATTCAAAGCAAACTCCATATGGAGGTTCTTTGATGCCCAACATCTTTTTTGATGTTGATTGGTGTTGCTAGGAGCAGATGTGTCTCACTGTCATGAAAAGCCTTATGTTATTAAAACATCTTAAATGCCATATTGTGTATGTAGATCTCTGAAGTGTTTGAAGACCACCTATCTAAAACACATGAAGCTAAATAAAGATTTCTGTGTACATCTAAACCCTTACTCAAGTTTGATTCTTATCTTAATTATCCTAAACAGTTTCAGGTACTAGAACTTTACAGTTTTAAATGAGTTGCATAGGTATAATACCTTATAGTATGTTGAAACAAAAATAACCTTAAATTTGTATCAATATACAAAAATCCATACCAATGTAAAATATTTGAGACTAGTAGTTGCAATTTAGTCTAAAAGTAGATTCAATAATCTACCCTTTTATCCTATCATTCCTATATCCCCCCTTTTTTCTTTTCAGAAAGAGATCCATGAATCTAATCTCCTTTGCTTAATTTCCTCCCTGACCATGAGCAATAACAACTTGCTACTAACCCCCCTAAACAATGACAAAAATCCATATCCCACTGAATGACAAAAACCACCCACCCTGCCTCTTGGGAATGTGGGTGTTGTGTTCTTAAAATTAGTTCCTGTTGTCTTGGAGTGACAGCATCATTAGGGGACCCTGAAAAAATTGGGATAATGGTCAGATCCTGGGAGAGCTAGTGGTATCATTTGTTGTCCGGTCTCTGTGTGATGGGAAAGTGCAGGGCTTGTCTGAAGTCTTGGCGGGGGTAGTCTATGAGGCTGGACTACCTTAGTTAACAACTTTGAAGTTGTCTTGAGCAGTTTGTAGTCCAAAGCTGATCTTTGAGTGGTATTTGTCAGCTTAGAGGTGTTACCACAATTCAGGTAGAACTGTCATTGCAGGGCCCCATCATCTTGGAGACCTCAAAGATCACTGCTAGGAATGGTCATGGTTCACTGCAGAAAACTTAAACATTTTAAATGTCATATACAGCAGATCTCCAAAAGATTAGAGGACCACAATCTATTAAGTACATTCAGAGGACACAAACTTAGTTCCTAGTTACCTGCTTCAGACTCAAATGTAAAAGTACATACAGGAAGCTAGATGAAGCTTATTTCTAAAATTAGTTAGTACTCTGTATGACTACTCTAATCCCAACAGAAAGTATATACATACATACATACATACATACATACATACACACATATACATATCTATGTGCATATATATAATTTTATACATTTTGAGATAATATTTATACCTTAAGAAAAGTTTTAAAGAGCCAAAATAAAACCAAAGGATTATGAGATTAGTGGCAATAGACTAGTCCCTTAATTTTGCTTTTCTTCTGTCCTATGCCAGGTAGCTCTTCTGATATGAGACAGAGATTTTGGATTTTCTTTAACAAGCATGCTTGGGTTTAGAGAAGGAGAGAGCCACACTCCAACGTCAAACCCAGCTTTGATTTTTAATTGACTTGTACTGCAAAAAGGCCATTTGCCTTTTATGTTTGTAGAGAGCAGCAAAAACAAGCATTTGGGAGGATTAATGAAATTCTACCATGTTGGAAGCATGCTATACCATTAGGCCAATTTGCTCTTTTTCTTGGGACATTTTCTCTTGATGATTTGCTCTTTTCCTTCAGATGTCTCGTTTGTCCAATGGTCTTTAGATTCCATAGTTGGATGCTTTTATTCTCCTGGAAAGACAAAAACAAAACCTTGCCCCAACCCTACTTTTGGAAGTCCCTTCTTGGCAAGTTATATTTTTGTTAAGGCAAAATGTTTTTTTGGCAACAGAAAAAGTATTATCTTTTTTTTTTTTTTTTTTTTTTTTTTGAGCTGAGGATCGAACCCAGGGCCTTGCGCTTGCTAGGCAAGCGCTCTACCACTGAGCTAAATCCCCAACCCCAGTATTATCTTTTAGTAATAATTTTTTCCTGATTCAAAGTTAATTTTGTTAACACAGCGTTAGAGCTTCACAGTGCGATCAGATATCCTGCAACAATTATTCTTCTCATGAAGCATACGGTGTCGTTTCCATTTTCCTCCTCACTCTGCTGCATCTAGGGATTTTCTTCTTTGCTCCTTGACCTGTGCAGGCCATGCCTTCCCCCATCAAATGCCATTTATTTGCTTTTTTTCCCTGTAGCATTTGTTTGTTTGTTTCTTTCTGTAGTAGGCAGAATAACGGCCCCTTCAAAATGTCTTTCCCTTGTGCAGGAGAGATGACTTTATGGTTAAGGGCACTTGTTCTTGCAAAGGACCCAGGCTCCATTCCAAGCACCTACTTCGTGGCTCACAACCATCTATAACTCTAGTTCCAGGGAACCTGATGCGCTCTTCTGACCTCACTTGCTGATTTTGATGATAAAGGGACTACATACAAGTCAGGGCATGCACTCAGCTTCTGGAAGCTCAGAAAACCTTGTAGCCAGCAAGGAAATGGGGAGTGAGTCTTAACAATGGTGAGGCATGAATTCTGCCAACAATTTGAATAAGCTTAAAAGTGGATTATCTCTCAGTGTGTTGAGATAAGAATCTGGGGACAAGGGATGTAGCTTGGTGATAGACTGCTGTCCAACACATAGCCCTCCAGTTCAGTATCCATCATGGCAAAAATAATGAAAACTCCCAAATTCCCAGATTAGGTTGATGGACACTTCAGTCTACAATGCAAACCTGGAGTGGGCTCATTAGCCCAGCCTATCTAGGGATGTAACAGAATCCTGAAAATATCAATGATGGTGTTTTAAATCACTCTGCATGGCTATTTGTGATGCTAGCGTGAGCGTCATCTTACTTGTTCGTGTTTCTGCCTAGACGTACCTCCTCCTCAGAGCCTTTCCCACGTACACTGTCTGAAGTAGATGACTCCAGCCCTGCTCCACATGCTCTCATTTTATTCCTGTGCATTTATCGCAACGGGTGAGTATTTATTGAGCTTTCTTTTTCTTGTCTGTCTTCCCAGAGTATAACGTCTGGGAAGACAAGTCCTTTTAGAATATTGAAAACAGCACAGCAAGGATCTTGGTGGGAGGCCAGACTTTCAGTAAGAACAAAGGTTTTAGCTCTGTTTTGAAATAGGAAAAAACCACCTCCCCTCTCCAGACAGTGTCTCACTTTGTAGCCTGGGCTGGCTTTGAACTCATGGCAGTCCTCCTATATCGGCTACATGAGTGCTGAGATTGCAGGGGTGAGCGATCATGCCTAGCTGAAAAACTCCTTTATCCTCCACTAGTAACCAGGTGTGTGACTGAGGGTGGCAACCAGGGACATTTGGGAAGTTTTAGTGTGTTTGACGCTGCACTGATAATGAATACTTGCCACATGTGTTTTGTAGAGACATCAGAGTTTTCACTTAAGAATACTTCATCTTACTGCACCTCTCTCTGTTTTGAAGATTTTCCTTCTAGTGCTAATAGAATCTTCCCTTAGTTTACCTCTCCGAGTTGATCCAACAGTTATTTCTGCTCTGCCTTTTGTGTCAAAGTTGCACGAGTTAGAGAAAGTTTATATGGCGACATGGTAAACGCTGTGTTTCTGATGGCTCACCATCATATCCACACAGCGACTGTGTTTGGGGGACAGAGCTCTCCCATGTCAGTTCTCTCCTCATGTGTGCCCTCGTGAGACTGTCAGTTAATTGTGGATTTCTGGTGTTGGGGGTTCTTGATTATAAGCATAGCTGTGGGGGTTCCCTGTAACTGACAGCATGTGTTATACTGTCTCAAGTATACACGTTAGTTTTCTTTTAAAATTAGTAATTTCTCTTTTTTTTTGAGCTGAGGACCGAACCCAGGGCCTTGTGCTTGCTAGGCAAGCACTCTACCACTGAGCTAAATCCCCAACCCAATTTCTCTTTTTTAGAATCAGTGGATTTTAGAGTCTGTTTATATGAATGCTAAGAATGTGAAAGAAGGTAACTTGAAGGGTGATTTTTCTCTTTTACTTCATGTATCCTTTATGAAAATACTAAACGTGCTATCAAATATATGAAGGGGTTCACATTGTATTGCACCTTCTGTAGCATTTTTGGAAATACTGAGGAGTTAGTTTTTAAAAGGGATTTATTATTATTTTTTATGAATTTAGGTGTTTGTCTGCATGCATGTGTGTGTAATATGTGTGCCAGGTACCCAGGGAAGCTAGGAGAGGGTCAAATTCCCTGGTACTAAAGTTACAGATGGTTGTTAGCCGCCATGTGGATGCTGGGAACTGAATTTAGGTCCTCTGCAAGAACAGTCAGTACTCTTAACTATTGAAACATTTCCCTAGCCCCAGAAGTTACTTTTAAAATCTAAATGATTGTTAGGTTACTTGAAATTTATAGACTGACATTTAGTTCAAGATTTAATGTGTACTTTTTTTTTAATGTTTGTTGTGGCTGGTTGGGAATTTTATTTATTATTAAAACTTGTTTTCTCCACTTGTAGTTCTAGGACAGATGGGAAATATGCAGCATGACATTAAACGTAGACCGTAATCCATTAAAAAGAAAATCAAGAGCTTTCTGTTCCCTCTTAGACTTACAGCCAAGAAGGCTATTAAAATATCACCGCTTCAAGTGTTTCCGTGGCAGAAGACCAGACTGCTGTCACAAGTCCCTTTGCATGAGAAGAGGCTTCCACAGGGAGAGATGGTTCTGAAGAGAGGCTAACAGAGGGAGGGAGTATGCCGCTGAATACTCACTCTTCTTTGTCGGTGAAAAGGGCGTTGCAGTCTGGAGCTGCCTGTGGTGGCTCATGTTGTAATCCCAGCACTTTGGAGGCAGAGGCTGGAATTCAAGCTCAGACAGAGCCACACAGTTAAGTGTTAGTCCAGTCTGGGAGGAAATATGATGCCCTGTCTGTCTCAAACAGCAACAACAAGAAAACACAAAGTTTCAGTCTTTGTTGTTGTATGGCTGTAATTGATACACACAAATGTACTTATGGGTTGTTGTTGGTTGTAGATAAGACTTTAGAGGTATATAGCAGAAAACTCTCCCTGCACTACCCCATTGAGCTTGTTTCTTAATAATTTAAGTCTGATGGCACATGTGTTATGTTTTCAGATATTGTGAAATTGAGAGAAATAACTAACATGCTCATCTGCAAAAGACTGAGTCAAAAAGATTGTAATGTTAGTCTGACACTTAGGGCCGTGGCCAAGTCTCATACCCAGATCCAAACTGTTCAAGTATTAACTGTGGGGAAGCCAACTGTGATGGCATAGGCCTGTAACTCCAGCACTCAGGAAGCTGCAGTAGGAGGATGCCTGAGAGTTCAAGGCCAGCCCTGGCTACATAGTGAGTACCAGGCTAGGATAACATGGGAAGACCCTGTTTCAAAACAGCAACAGCCCCTCCCCCCAAACCAAACAGTGACTTAAACTACCCAGTTAACTTTTAGGGGTGAGAGAGAGTCAGGGTGTCATGTAGCCCAGGTTGACTGTAGATTTGCTGTGTAGTCAAGATTGGCCTGAATTCATGAGCTCTTTTTGCTTCTACTTTTCACGTGCTGGGATTATAGGTGGTCGATTGCTCAGCTGTAGTCACCCATGAATTCATGATCATTCATATTCTCTCTCTCTCTGTTATAGAATAAGTCACTCATTTAGAAACTGTAGTTGGGGTTAGGAACTTAAAAGTTGTTGATAGTTGTTTGGATTTCCATAATTATCACAAATATCCTCTTAGATCTGTTTGCTTTTCTGGTAGATAAAATTGTTCCTGGGAGTCCTGTCATGCCCTCTCGCCCGTGTCCCCCTCTCTTCTCTCCTTTTCCTTTTTTCTGGAGTCAGTGTTTGGCTTCATAGGTAGGCTGGCCTTGAACTCATGATCATTTTACCTAAGCCTTCTGAACACTTGGTTACAGGCATGCACTACCACACTCATAATCAAGAGAAGCAATTTTTCTTAAACCTAAGTAATTTTTAAGTCTTATTCAGAGTAGTATTAAAATGAGAATATACTTTGATGGTATAGTGACATCATTTGTTATAGTGCCTGGTACTTTGCTTTTGCTAGACTTTTACTAAAGATTCTTTTTAAAATGTACAATTGATTTTATTTTGTGTGTATAGGTTTTTGCCTGTATGTATGTCTGTGTACCACTTGTGTGTCTGGAGACCACAAGAAGGTGCTGGATCCTCTGGAACTGGAGTTACAGACAGTTGAGACCTGTCTTGTGGGAGCTGGGAATTGAACCTGCGTCCTCTGGAGGAGCAGCCAGTGCTCTTACCTCCTGAGTCATCTCCTCAGCCTTCACTACAGATTCTTTGAAGGATGCAATTATGTGCTCAGGTTTCATATCTTTGCCACTTCCTGCATTTAGGCTGCCTGCTTATGACCTTGAAATATTGTTTATTACCTCTTAAAATGTTAGGAGACTCTTATAAAATTATAGATAAGAGCTAAAATAACACACATTTGTTGCTGTTGCATACAAATGTAGCCATCCTGTTTCCGAGACAGGAGATTATAGGAATAGAAACTCAGGTTTCTTTCTTTCTTTCTTTTCTTTCTTTCTTTCTTTCTTTCTTTCTTTCTTTCTTTCTTTCTTTCTTTCTTTCTTTCTTTCTTTCCA
>CABHPR010132645.1:18959-44589 GCA_902168415.1 Peromyscus melanophrys
CTTTCTTTCTTTTTTTTGAGACAGGGTTTCTCTGTGTAGCTTTGTGCTTTTCCTGGATCTCTCTCTGTAGACCAGGCTGGCCTCGAACTCACAAAGATCCGCCTGCCTCTGCCTCCCGAGTGCTCGGATTAAAGGCGTGCGCCACCACCGCCCAGCTCTTTTTTTCTTTTAAATTTGACAATAATTAAGTGAAAAATTTTGAGGCATATACTCCAGTGATTCAGTTTTTTGTTGAGACAGCATGGATAGTGTCGTAGTGCATGATTCTAGAAGGAATTACTAAGAGGGGAAGCAGGAAGTCATTCTCAAGCCTATGGAAGTAAAATGTAACATTAGTTTAGGACTTATCAGTTTCAAATTCTACTTCTGTGTCTGAACTTCTAAAACAAACTGAAAGTGGCAAGAATAAACACGTGGATGTTTAACTATGATAATTTGGTTAATTCAAGGCTAGCAGAGAAACTGACACAGTATGCAATTAGGAACCTGGAAAGCTTTGTTACTTCTCTTCCTTCATTCCTTTTCTTCTCTTTCCCTGTGCTTATCGTTCCAGCCATGAAAAATGTCAGATGTTTGATTAAGAGTGTATGCAGATGATGAAGTTGAGAACTCACTTAAACATTCTCAATAGAGTTCTGACTTCGCATTCTTATTAGGCTTGGGGTTTATACACTGCTGTAGCATAAATGCAAAGCAGAAATGATTCATCAAATCCCGGCTTTGCAGGAAAGCTTTGGATTAGAAAGAAACATCGGAACATGAACTACATGCTTCTTTCCAGGGTAGCGTACAGCTCAAATCTGAACCACAGTTGTGATTGTTTGCAGCTCACCGTTGCCTGGGATGTTATTTTAAGAAAGCAGAAGCAGCATCATTTGCACACTCCTTATAGACACACACCTTGGCCCTGGCTTTCTGGCTTTAGTGTTTCAAAAGTGAAGACAAGATGAAGAAGACCCACTTGCTTCTCTGGGGAGTCCTGGCCGTTTTTGTCGAGGCTGTCCTTGTAACTGGTAGGTGGCCCCTATACAATAAAGCCAGGGATAAGGGGACTAGAGAGCAGATGGGTCCTAGGTCTAAAGATTTATGTCTATGCTTCGGCTGGCCAGCTGGCCAGCTGCCTTCTAATCTTATTATATACACAGACAATGCTCATTCTATTCTTTGTTATTTTTTCTTCTGTTTGGCTACCTCGGTCTATAGCATAAGAAAATAAATATTTTGGGGTACATACAGGTAGACACACATAAATTTCCATGTTTAACTTTAAAAATCGATAGTCCTCTCCATGAGTCTCAATTACTAATCTAAAGAAGTGAAGTAATAACTGGTAATTTATTTTTATCTTATCTCTCCAGAGAAATGGAACCAGTTTCAACAACTTCCTTATGTCATAACCTTTAAAAATGTTTAGTGTTGTTCATGATGTGTGAACTTCTGATATTTTTGTTTTTCATCTTCCTGACAACTGTATCAAGGGACATATTCTGAATAGAGAAGTGTGTCCTTATTTTAAGACAGAAATGTAATTAAGCATAATCACTTTATATTTTATTAATAACATGAATAATACATTTCAAAAATAATATTTAAAATATAAAATACTAGTAATAAAACACATGAATATATAGACACTTGTGTTTTCAAACATGTTTATATATCTGTAAGCATGTCTATATAAAGTAGATGTAGCTATATATAAAATAGTTGTTCTCCGTCTCCTGTTTTTTGAGACAGGATCTCACTATGTAGACCAGAATGGTCTCAAAGTCCAAATTCCTCTGCCTCTGCTGGGATGGCAGGCATGTGCCGTCATACCTGGTCAGCTCTACCTTATTGAACTGTGTATTATGGTATTGTGGTATTATGCTAAAAGCTTTACCTGCAGTATTCCACTTAATTTTCACAATACCCTTTTCTGCATCCTTCTATTATTTCCAGCAAGGTAAAACACTTGGCACTGAAGTGAAATACCTTACCTAAGCTCGCAGTAGCAAGTGACTGGTAGACTTGGGCAATTTAACTGCATAGCCTCCATTCCTAACTGCTATCTTGTTTTGTTGGCACAGTGGAGCTACCTTTAGTGAACCCATTGAAGTCATATCCACAACACAGTGCTGTGTAATTCTATTTGTTTGAATGCAATTCAATTCAGCAAATACTTTATTGCACATCTACCATGTCTCAGATGCTTTTAAATAAAATAATTTGTTAGGAAAAGTGCTTAATTTTAGGGAGAAAATGTTGCAGTCTAGGTCTTGGTAAAGAGTTTTTGTGCATTTTCTGGTAAATATATTAAGCTGACTAATTTTTAAAAAAACATGGGAGTAGTAATGATGGTCTCTTATGTTTCTGGAAAGGAAATAAATATGCCTTATAGAGTGTGGCTATTTTCTATTTAATACTTACTAATGGAGTAATTTTCTTGGCTGTTAATGTGTATCTCTGATCAGACATTACATACTCATGTATATTTTCATTAAGAGAAGCATTTAAGAGTTATAGACACAGATGTAAGGAAGAGAACACCATTTGAATTATTTTGCTCTTTTTAGAAAATTAATAAGTGCTATATCATTATCTTAAATTGCCCCCTGACATCTCTTCTCCAGCACCATGCAGACTTGTTTTTGATGGTTTATTAAGAATTTATGAATAATAGCATACTAGTACATTGTTCTTCAAACAATTAAAAATGCAATAACAGCAATCTTAAAATGTTTGAAGTAGTTATTACCATTAAGACTGAATCTCGCCGGGCGGTGGTGGCGCACGCCTTTAATCCGAGCACTCGGGAGGCAGAGCCAGGTGGATCTCTGTGAGTTCGAGGCCAGCTTGGTCTACAGAGCGAGATCCAGGAAAGGCGCAAAGCTACACAGAGAAACCCTGTCTCGAAAAACCAAAAAAAAAAAAAAAAAAAAGACTGAATCTCAATTAAGTTATCTCTGCTTTGGGAGCTAACTTTCTGGAATAGTTAGGTCTCCAAGTAGAATGATCTCTGTCCTGACCCTTTAACCTTTATAGTTTGACTGTCTGTACTAATTCTTCATAAGCTTTTTAGTTGAAACTCAATGGGGGTGGATTTTAAAGGTTGCATATCTGAAGTTATAGAAAAAAGAATATTGTGTATCACTATTATTTAACTATAACTATTAAAATAAGACTATTACTGGCTCTTAGATGATCTGTTATTGATTCAACATCATATAATTAGAATTTTTCTTTGTTTATTCTTTGCAATATTTGCCACATCTCTTTGAGTCATGGATCAGAGAATGAATATTGACTCTTAAAGTTAAAGCTTTAATACATACTGGTATATTTACTATTTTTTCTGTATAATGATATTGTATATTAAATTGAACTCATACCTAACAATATTTTCTAAATTGTTTTTGCAACAAAACTTTGCAGACAGTGTTTTTCATTGATATCCATTCTCTCCTTTAAAAGAGTTCTTCTAAGAAATATTAATATAGCTCTTGTTACTCTTTTTGGTTGAATCTGTGTACTGTGATTATTATTATGAAAAACAAGGGGTTGGGGATTTAGCTCAGTGGTAGAGCGCTTGCCTAGCAAGCGCAAGGCCTTGAGTGTGGTCCTCAGCTCAGGAAAAGAAAAAAAGAAGAAAAAATAAAAAAATATAGATAGTTTAGGAAAGTTTGGGTGGAGAACATTAAATATTACAAAATAACATAGTTTTGGGAGAAAAGATGCTGTTCCAATACAGTTTAAGGGAAAATTTTTTTACAAAAAGAAATGAGGGTTCTGGAATGACTCAGTGTTTCCAGTTAGATTTATAAATGCTTCATATTGTTTACTTTCAAGTATTTGCTTTGATTGAGGAATAGTGTAGATTTCTGTTTTATCTTTCATCTTGGTGTTTATTATTGATTTTTACAAGGTGACATAATTAAAATAATTAGAAGCATTAGATAGAAATCAGAATTCTTTCAGCCTAGCTGCTTCTACTTCTTCTTCTTTTTTTTTTTTTTTTTTGGTTTTTCGATTTTTTTGAGACAGGGTTTCTTTGTGTAGTATTGGTGCCTGTCCTGGATCTTGCTCTGTAGACCAGGCTGGCCTCGAACTCATAGAGATCCTCCTGGCTCTGCCTCCTAAGTGCTGGAATTAAAGGTGTGCACCACCACCGCCCAGCTTTAGCTTCTCCTTAATTTTTGCAATGAAGAAAAGAAAATTCCTTTTAGATTGTATTTAGACTTCCTTTGCTCTTTTAGATTTGAAAAGGAAACAAATAGACTGGAACTGATGAATAATAAAAATTAAAGTTTTTGATCCAGGTGTAGTGGCATACACTTGTAACCTCAGCACTTCAGGAGGTAGAAGCAGGGGATGGAGAGTTCAAAACCAGCCACAGCTGCAAAGTGAGTTTCAGGCCAGCCTGGGCTGCATGAGACTTCTTATATATTCAGGCAAGAAAAGCAAACTAACTCATCTTAAAACACATGCACTTTTTTTTTTTTTTTGGAGAGACAATATCTCTTTATGTAATACAGACTGTCTTGAAATTTACTAGGTAGCCCTGGAATTTCTCATCCTTCCTCCTGCATTTTCTAAGCACTGGGATTGTGGGCCTGCACCACGACACCCAGGACAACATAGATCTGTGTTTTCTTTTTTCATGATACATTTTACCTTTCAAACCCAAGGTGATGATGAAAGGATCCTTCTTGCTGACAACAAATGCATGTGTACCCGAGTTACTTCCAGGATCATCCGGTCCACCGAGGATCCTAATGAGGACATTGTGGAGAGAAATATCCGAATTGTGTATGTGACATTCCCATTTCTGTTCTTTTCTCTTATAATCAGATACTTTGTGTTATTAAGCTTTCTTTTCTTTTTAAAGGCATTCATGCAAGGTTTTCTGAGACAGCTCCCTAGAGCAGGGAGGGATCTTCAAGGGGGTTGCCTTGTTTAAATGCAGTGTCTTGAATCCACTTTTGATGTGTAGCACCTTTAATGAGATTGAATCATGACTTAACTGAAGTTGAATTTTGTTAACAAGCTTGAGGGAATTTTACAGAAGTTGAGGGCAGAAGTGAAGGAAACCAGAGGTTTCTACTTAGTCACCGGCGTGCCGGTGTAGACGCACGATTTCAGTTTGAATCACTTCAGTTGTTCTTAGTCAGCTCAAGCTGCACCTTCAGGTAATGGTAAACCCTTGACTTGGTTCTGTAATTGTGGACTAGTGAGTATTTTACACTGTCTTCATAAAGCAGACTGACTAAAGCTGACAGATCGACTTTCCACTCAGACTGAACTCAGAGCTATTCATTTCAGTTCACATACAGCCCAGACTTATACTTGGTAGCTCTTAATCAATAGCAAGGATACTGATAACACTTGAGAAAGAAGATTTCTGCTTCATCCAACCAGTGACTAATTTTCCTTGCTAAGTATTCCCACCTTAATAGTTTTATCCAATCAAAAACCTCTTGTAGGAAAAGAACATAGCAATCAATTTTAGCTATCAATGGGGAAAGTATAATGTTTAAAAATTGTTTCAAAGTCTGGCTGCATCAGTTTGTAACTGTACTCTCACAAATAATCAAATTATTTGTCCACTCCAAACCTAAAATTTCTTACCTTTAAAAATAGAAGAAAAAATGAGCCTACTTCATAGGATTATTGTTTAAAAATTGAGAATATCTATTCTTTTTAAAGATTGTATAGTTTGTCACATATTTAAACAGTACTATTATTTGCTTAACTATGTGTCTTAACATTGTGTCACTGTCCTGATAAAATGCATTTGGTGCTGTCCCCAGGATTGTTATCAATATTGTTACAAATGTGCCTTCCCTCCCTACAAAGCTTAGCATAACTCTGAAGATTGTTCACGCTATTTACTTTGTGTTAAAAACAAACACCCAACTCCACCCAGGAGTCCTGTAGTGTGTCTTTATTTCCCCACGCTCACAGTGTTTTCTACCTGTTTTTACATCTTCTCTATTCTGTTTTTACATCTACTGTGTCCTCTGTTCAAGAGTTCTTTCTGTCAGCCCTCTCAGCTTGGCTAACCCTTCTCCAGTCTGTGTGTCTTAACTTAGCCGTTGATTCCCAGGGGAATTTTCAGAAACAGTTCCCTTTAGCAGGGAGGAGTCTTCAAGGGAGTTGCCTGGTTTAAATGTAGTGTCTTAAATCCACTTTTGATGTGTAGCACCTTTAATGAGATTGAATCATGACTTAACTGAAGTTGAATTTTGTTAACAAGCTGAAGAAATTTTACAGAAGTCGAGGGCAGACGTTTTTGCTCAGATTTTGCCCACAGAACTCATTGAAAGTTATAGATTCTCACAGATACGCAATGAAAGGGAATTAGTCCATGACATTACACATAAACCATGTTGAAGAACCACTTATGTTTGAATCCCCGGGGGACAATTGTTTAGGTAGCTTCCAGGATTTTTCTAATTCATCTTTTACTTGTATCATTTACTGAAATCGGGTAATTTACTTACTTCAGACACTTAGCTGATGCGTACTGATGTTTCCTGTGTGTTTTTTAAGGACATTGCCACTGCTGTGCCGTTACGGCACCAAGCCTAGTACTTACTGTAATGGAGTGGCTTTACGGAAGTAAATAAAATCTTTACGGAAGTAAATAAAAATCTTTATTTAGTGAATAGCTAATGTTGAGGGTTAGTACTGGGAGTACAATATAAAGTATATAAAGTAGTCCATGCTGAACTGGGAATAGTGACACACTTGAGTAGTCTCAGCCTTTGGGAGATGGAGGCAAAAGAATTAGGAGTTCAAGGTCATCCTTTGCTACAAAGTGAGTTTGAAGCAAACCTGAGCTATGTGAAATACCATCTCAATACTCAAACAGTAAAACTACACCAAACAATCCCTCCAAAACAAGAGAATAAATGAAAACACAATAAAACCCACCCCCAAACAAAACCAGGAGAAAAACTGCTTCCCAAAAAAACCATAAAATAAAACATTCCCCCAGAGGTATTACATGAATATGGTACACACAGACATGCATGCAAACAAAACACCTATACACATAAAATAAATGAATAAAAATAAATTTATAATTTATATATCTTTAAAAATATAGATAATATATTTTTTACCTGTTCATTCTACAAACAAAGAACACCTTCTACACTCCACATATAGCCCTATATAAATTAGGAAAACAACTAGATTATAGTCAAGAAACTGATAAAGTATAACAAATTATTGTGAGTCCTGAGTAATAGTTTACAACTGAGTGAAGTTATAATATGTTAAGTAGTAAATACTAATCCCTTAAGACATTACCACCAGAAACGACAATATTTGCATTTATTGTTTTACTGTTTTCTCTCTCTCCTTTTAGCGTCCCTCTGAACAACAGGGAGAATATCTCGGATCCCACCTCTCCACTGAGAACGAAATTTGTGTACCATTTGTCGGACCTGTAAGATTTTCCTTCATACTTACATATGTTGAAGTTAATTACTTTTAATTAACTTTATTAATAATGATATTTATGAAAGTACATTGGGATATAAGACATTGACAAATGTCTGACCTTTTGAATACACTGATCCTATGTTAATGACTAGGTACCAGAACTTCATAAAACTTGGTCATAGGAAAATAGTAGCAATAACTTTATTCCAAAGAAGAAATTATTGTTATTTATACAGAAGGCGCTGATTTATCTCCACATTTAAATAAGTAGCTTTAGGTTTTAACATGCATGTGTTTCTTTGCAGATGATAGAATCCAATGTTAAACAGTGGAAAAAAAAAAAGGTTCCTCACTGGGCATGGTGGCACACGCCTTTAATCCTGGCACTCAGGAAGCAGAGCTAGGCAGATCTCTGAGTTCAGGGGCAGCCTGATCTACAGAGTAAATTGCAGGACAGCCAGAACTACACAGAGAAACCCTGTCTCAAAAAACCAAACCAAAAAACACCTCCTGAAAATTCCCTCAAGAGGATGGTGCAGGATTAGGAGGAGTGATGGTTCCAGGCCAGCATGAGCAATATAGTGAAACACTGTTCCCCTAAATATATCTATCTGTACATGTAGATCCACATATATAATCTATGTATATCTACATATATAATATATATATTCCTCTTGTCACTAAAACTGAATTCACTGAAACAAACTTATAGCTCTGGAGAAACACAGTGGAAGCTGCTAGATAGTGTAGGTAAGATGATTGTATCATCATATCATTAATTATATTAATATATAATAATATAATTAATTAATTCATATCATTATATTGCTTACTTTCACGTACTTTTTGTACAGGGACGATTAAAGAATTTTTTTTTTTTTTTTGGTTTTTCGAGACAGGGTTTCTCTGTGTAGCTTTGTGCCTTTCCTGGAACTCGCTTGGGAGACCAGGCTGGCCTCGAACTCACAGAGATCTGCCTGCCTCTGCCTCCCGAGTGCTGGGATTAAAGGCGTGTGCCACCACTGCCCAGCGATTAAAGAATTTTATAAAGTGTTCTTTGTTTTGCAGATGATTAAGTCTGGAAAGACTCATCATTTATTGTAGGTTAGAGCTACAAGAACTAACAGACGTCAGATAAACATTTATAGTGACTTGTATAGTGAGATAATATTTACTGGGGGATTTCTAATGCCTGTGTTTTTTTTCCAGCTGTAAGAAATGCGATCCTGTGGAAGTGGAGCTGGATAATCAGGTTGTTACTGCCAGCCAGAGCACTCTCTGCAACGAAGACAGTGCTGTTCCCGAGACCTGCTACATGTACAACAGAAACAAGTGTTACACAGCCATGGTCCCACTTATGTATCGTGGTGAGACTAAAATGGTGGCCACAGCTCTGACCCCTGATTCCTGCTACCCTGACTAGTTTGAGTCATTACTCACTCTGCAACTCTGTCTTTAGGAGCTCTCCATTTGAACCCAGAAGTTATCCCTACTGCTAATGAATTTGAAACCAGGATTTTTTCCCTTTTGGATGGTATAAAACTAACATTCCCTTAAAATAGTTAAAATATCAACATTGCTGTCATTATTATGTAATTCCTTCTCGATTCTAAGTATTAAATCCTCATGCCTGCCTGAGGAGGTATTTTCAAGAGTTCATTTTCTAGTGTTTAAAAATGTAAACAAGGGGAGAAAGTAAAATTCCAAGAGTAAAAGTCAAGAGACGTAATTAAGTTAAATTCTTTTTCTTTCTTACTTTGCCGTGGAGAGCTGGAACTTCTGCACACTCTGTACTATTCTCTCTCTTAATGTCTCACTGTGTAGAGAAAACATACACATAAACGCAGGGCAATTATATATCATTACTAGAAGCTGTAAAGGACACATTTGGAACTATTTACAAAACCATTTTGCTGAAAGTGATATGATTTGATGCACAAATGAAAAAAACGTGTTTTCATATAACACAGACTTGGCACTTGATTTTTTTTTTTTTTGATAAATTTTTTGACAATCAGATTATTGTCTGAAATTCTTAGAGGAGTCTTCTGTGTTGCAGCTGAGTCTAATGAAATTTGTATTCCTAAGTATGTATTCTCTAGCACAGTTTGAACAATTAAATAGATTCATAAGCATATATACCTGTGTGAAATAATTTATTGGAACAATTTTTGCTTGTGTTTAATCTTCTTATATGTAAATTAAATACAACTTATTATTGGTGAACGGTTTGTAAGCATAATGTAGTGGTGCATTCATCACTAAGTTTATCTGAGTACATATTTGGGAAATCTTTGTCATTTCACATTTAAAATTAAGTACAAAGGCCAGGCCCATAGCATGTAGCGCCCAATGTATGGAAGCAGGAGGTTTTCTCAGTGCTTGTGTATCGTGTTTAAGGCCTCGAGTTTGATGTCCAGCATTGCAAACAGAAGAAAACAAATTATGCCCCCTCAAAAAGACAAAACAAAACTAAAAAACAAAACACTTTATCCAGCTTTGTCCAAGTAGAAAGCGCTCACATAAATGGTAGGGCAATTTCAGAATAACAACTGGTCATACACAAAGAAACCTTACGGCAGGAAGCCATGGCCAATTGATGTGTTTATCTAAGGGCACTATGGAAAGTAACTGCTGATTCAGAAGCAAACATGTAGGTACTTCTGACCTGGGAACAGTGGGTGGACTTTCCAGGTCTTGGCTGTATGGTAGGTGTGTATATTAGTTTAGTAGGTAACTTTAATGGCCCAAGTTGAAATACAAACTCTTAAGTGACTGAATTAGCATCAGGCAAGGTAATTCAATTTAAAATCATTTCTTCTTTTAAAAATGGAATTCAAATAACTATCCCATAGACTTTTGTGAGAATGATGATACATCCTCCATATGTGTCTGTGTTTGTATGTCATTTAGTGTCGCTGTCTTAGTTTTTAGTTAGTCAATTACAGTTGTGACTATTTTCTTTTGCTCATCTTTCTGCCAAGGCGGCAAACCAGTGAATAACACAGGTATGTGCTGTGGTTTCTAACTTCAGAGTGCATGGGAATAACCTGGAGGACTCAGGAAAGTAGGTTACTAAGCTCCTCCCCTCAACAGATGCTGAGTAAGTAGTTTTGGGGGTGTGGAAGCTGGGGAAATTACAGCTCTTACAAATTCCTAAATTCTGCTGCTGTGGGGGGGACAGTGCAACCATAGCATTAGGATTATGAGCCTCTACTTCCCCCTAGTGGTTGGATTACAGAGTACAATGACTATACATTTTTAAATACGCATTGTCTCGTTTAATTTTCACAGGATTATGAAGAGTTATGTTTTCATTTTACAAATAGCACACCTAAAGATTTTTGACAGTTACATTTATTTATTTAGTGTGAGTCCATGAAAACAAGGATATATCCACATACATGTGTGTGTGCTTACGTTTCCCTTAGGATAGCTGTTGTAGTGAACAACACTGACTGCCCCAACACCCCACCATTATGGACTGTACCCCCAAAACCACGAACCAGCTTCCTTTCTAAATGGCTGTGACACTTAATACTGTCATCTTGACAGGGCCTAGATTCACCTGGGAGACAGATCTCTAGGCAGGTTTCTGAGGGAGTTCCTTATGTGGGCGGCATCATCCAATGGGTTGGAACCCTAGACTGAATAAAGAGAAGAAAGCAAGCTGAGCACCAACATTCACGGCTCTCTGCTTCCCTAATACAGATGCAGTGTAACTTAGGCTCTTGACACCAGGCCTTCCCCGACATGAGGGACTGTGCCTTCAAACTGTGAACCAAAGAAACCGGGTTTTTTTCCCCCAGAGCACCAAAAAGTAACAGACAGAGGAAAATTGGTACTGAGTAGTGAGGGTGTGGCTGTGATAAACCTGACCATATGAGCAGAGGTCTTTGGAACAGATGTGCAGGAGAAATGTGGAAGAGTTTGGAGCTACAGGCTAGTGAAGCCTTGAATGCTATAAACTGAACTTAATAGATTATTCTGAGGAGAGTTGAGATCAGACTGCCAAGAGAAATGTGAACCGTGTGTGCCTGTTATGAGATTTCAGAAGGGAAAGCCTCTGTTGAGAACTGGCATAGGGCTCTTCTTGCTACATTCTGGAATAGAATGTGGCTGCGTTCTGCCAGAGCCCTGGGTGTTTGGGTGAGGCTGAATTAAAAACTAATAGACTATGTTGCTCGGCAGAGGGAATTTCAAGACAGCATAGCATCCAGGCTGTGGCTTCTTACTGATTAGTCTTCTTTTTTAAAAAAATTAATTAATTTTTTTTGTTAAGAAATTTTCCATTCATCCCACATTATCAGTCACAGATTCCCCTCTCCTCCCTCCTCCCACCCATGGCCCCCCCCCCCCCCCCACTCTCACTTCTCCCAAGGCAAGGTCTCCCATGGGGAGTCAGCAGAGCCTGGCACACCCAGTTGAGGCAGGTCCAAGCCCCTCCTCCCCGTGCCAAGGCTGTGCAAAGTGTCTCACTACAGGCACTAGGCTCCATAAGCCGGCTCATGCACTAGGGACAGGCCTCAGTCCCACCGCCTGGGTCCCCCAAACAGTTCAAGCCAAACAACTGTCTCACCTATCCAGAGTCTTCTTATCTAGTTCACAGTGAGCAAGACTTTCCAGAGGAGCAGAAGGACAGGAAAAATGTGCATGTGGTCAAGGAATGGAGTGGGAGAAAGTTTATAAAGTTGTCAGCAAAGAGAGCAAAGGAAGCAGCTACAGTTGTTAAAGAGTTAGCACAACTAAGGGGTTGTGCAGATTGCTCAGCTGAGTTATTTCTAATAGCCAGAACTTGGAAACAACCTAGATGCCCCTCAACTGAAGAAAGGATAAAGAAAATGAGGTACATTTACACAATGGAGTATTACTCAGCTGTACAAAACAATGACGTCATGAAATTTGCAGGCAAATGGACACAAAGGAACAAAACTAAGGGGAGACCTCACACTTTGCACTGGGACAATAGGAAAGGTATCTTGATAGCATGACCGCACCCCTCAAAGACTCCACCTTGTGGAGTACAGACTCATTTGAAAGGAAACAGCTTCAACCTAGAATACAGCTGAAGGGCTCTCTTCTTGAAAACAACACCCTAGGTTCAGCCTCCAAAGTAGACAGAGGCCACCACAACTATAAGAGAAGGGAGCCAAACTACATCTTGAGCTGGCCACAGAACATGGCAGCAGCTGGGCAGTCGTGGTGCACGCCTTTAATCCGAGCAATTGGGAGGCAGAAGCAGGCAGATCTTTGTGAGTTTGAGGCCAGCCTGGTCTACAGAGCGAGATCCAGGAAAGGCGCAAAGCTACACAGAGAAACCCTGTCTCAAAAAAGCAGAACATGGCAGCATTGTCTATATGGATCTGGATCTGCAGGAAAAACAAAATGCATGAACTACAGAGTCGTGAAGGCTTGCACCAAGGTTTTGTAAAGCTGATATGTGACATGGTTGGATTCCCTGCAAGGAGAGTCTTGGAAGCCTTTTCCTTGAGTTTGACCTAGATGCTGTGAAGGTGACACCTAAGTCAGAATGGAGACCTCAGGATGCTGAAGATGCCAGGATCTTGGGGTGTCCACTAAGGGAAAAATGAATGCACAGAGTGGAGTCAACTGGAGAAATAGTGTATGTGCTGTGGGTGGTAGAGCTGTAGGAGTGGGTGCTGCTGGACACTGCTGAAGCCCAGATAATGCTTTTTATTTAATAAGACCATTTAGACATTCGTCTACATTAGGGTTATTATTGCTGTGATGAAACACCATGACTAAAACTAACTTGGAGAGGAAAGGGTTATTTCACTCACAGTTTCATTTAATAGATCTTCACCAATCCTACATCTGACAGAGAGGGCTGATCTCTAAAATATATAAAGAACTCTAGAAACTAGACATCAAAATACCAAATAATCCAATTAAAAAATGGGTTACAGATCTAAACAGAGAATTCTCAACAGAAGAAACTCAAATGGCCAAAAGACATTTAAGGAATTGCTCAACATCCCTAGTCATCAAGGGAATGCAAATCAAAACAACCGAGATACCATCTTACACCTGTCAGAATGGCTAAGATCAAAAACACTGATGACAGCTTATGTTGGAGAGGATGTAGAGTAAGGGGAACACTCCTCCACTGCCGGTGGGAGTGCAAACTTGTACAGCCACTTTGGAAATCAGTATGGTGACTTAGAAAATTGGGAATCAATCTGCCTTAAGACCCAGTGATGCCACTTGGGCATACACCCAGGGGATGCTCAATCATACCACAAGGACACTTGCTCAGCAGAGTTATTTTTAATAGCCAGAACTTGGAAACAACCTAGATGCCCCTCAACCAAAGAAAGGATAAAGAAAATGAGGTACAATTACACAATGGAGTATTACTCAGCTGTACAAAACAATGACGCCATGAAATTTGCAGGCAAATGGACAGAACTAGAAAAAAAAAATCACCCTGAATGAGGTTACCCAGACTCAGAAAGACAAACATGGTATGTACTCACTCATAAGTGGATACTGGATATAAAGCAAAGGATAACCAGACTACAACTCACAGCTCCAGAGAAACTAGGTAACAACAAGGAGGACCCTAAGAGGGATGTATGGATCGCCCTGGGAAGGGGAAATAGATGAGATCTCCTCGGTAAACTAGGGAGGGGGTGCAGTAGAGGGGAGGGGATGAGGGATGAGAATATGAGGGAATGGGATGGTCGAGCTGGGGGAGGGACGGAGTGGGAGAGCAATGAAAGAGATATCTTGATAGAGGGAGCCATTATGGGCTTAGGGAGAAACCTGGTGCTAGGAAATTCCCAGGAATCCACAAGGAAGACCCCAGCAAAAACTACTAGCAATAGTGGAGAGGGTGCCTGAACTGGCCTTCTCCAGTAGTCAGATTGGTGAATACCCTAACTGCCATTATAGAGCCTTCATTTTGTAACTGATGGAAGCAGATGCAGAGATCCACAGTCAAGCACCAGGCCGAGCTCAGGGAGTCCAGTCGAAGAGAGGGAGGAGGGATTATATGAGCAAGGGGAGTCTAGATAATGATGGGAAATCTACAGAGACAACTGAACCAAGCTTGTGGGAACTCGAACTCCAGACCGACATCTGTGGAGCCTGCATGGGACCGAACTAGGCCCTCTGCATGTGGGAGACAGTTGTGTAGGGTCTGTTTGAGGGGCCCCAGGCAGTGGGACCAGGATCTATCCCTGGTGCATGAGCTGGCTTTTTGAAGCCCTTTCACTGTTGTGGGATGCCTTGCTCAGCCTTGATGCAGGTGGGAGAGGGGCTTGGTTTTGTCTCCACTTTATGTACCAGGCTTTGTTGACTCCCCATGGGAGGCCTTACCCTTTGGAGGAGTGGATGGGGGTTGGGTTGGGGGGGAGGCTGAGGAGGGGGAAAACAGTAGGAGGGGTGAACGGTGATTGGTATGTAAAATGAATTAAAAAAAAACCCTTCAAAAAAAAAAAAAAAGAATCCTGCCCCTCCTTGTGCATGTTACCAGGTGCTGGGGAGGGGGTGGGGATGAAATGAGGCACAAACAGAAGGTCTTGATTGGGGAGTCGTGGGGGTGGGGGTTATTGAGCACAACTTTATTCATTTCATATTACTCTCTGTCAGATTACAGCTCAGCTTGTCCCATTTTTCTTTTCATTTTTTTTATTCTTTTTGCAGGTATAAGTAAGTTTATTCTAAAATTTATATGGAAATTTCCATCACCTATAGTAACTAAAACACTCTTGACAAAGAATAAACAAGAAACTCTACTTTATCCAGCATTAAGGATGACTAAGTCATGACCACTAAGACAGAGGGTTTAATATAGAACAGAGAACTTGCAAACAAATCCCCAATTAATTTTTGATCAGTATAAGAGCAATATGGGTTTCACTTCTCTAGCATATCTTTTGCTTGTTACCAGCTGATTTGTGTTTCTAAATTGCATGGACTCTACCTCCAAAGAGAGAGCAGAAGGTTGTTACTGAATAGGGTGAGGCAGAGAGGCAAGGAGGTGCAGGTAG
The DNA here is from genome assembly GCA_902168415.1 of Peromyscus melanophrys. Classification (NCBI taxonomy): domain Eukaryota; kingdom Metazoa; phylum Chordata; class Mammalia; order Rodentia; family Cricetidae; genus Peromyscus; species Peromyscus melanophrys. Next base: position 34,406 of record CABHPR010132645.1, read on the forward strand.
AGAAAACCAAATATTGTATCCTTTGGTGAAATGGTGACTATTTCTTATCAAGTGCAGTTTCCTTTGGGGGTACAGTTAGCTGGTGGTCTGAGTCACAGCGAAACCTTTAAGGTTTTACGGAGTAGAAACAGACCTGTCCTTTTAAGTCCAACATTTTTGGTTCCCTTTTTGGTTCTTAGAGATGACTTTTGGCTTCATGAATACGAGATGAATAATATTTTAAAGGTGGTAACTGAAACTGGCTACATGAGACAAGAGAAACAGAAACAGAACAGAAGTAGAATATCCCTAATAGAAATAGAAATGCCTACATAAGCCATAGAAGTAACTCAGAATCCCCTTTAAAGCTGTATTAAATGGCCGGGTGTGGTGGCACACACCTTTAATCTAAATTTAAGGCCAGCCTAATTTCCTAATCTGCAGACTGAGTTCCAGGACAGCCAGGGCTGTTACCCAGAGAAACCCTGTTTTGAAAAACCAAACCAAACCAAAAAAGATGTATTAAATTTTTGACTCTGGTTTGAATGACCAAATTTAAATGTGTTGTCTACATCTTTAGATGCTCCAGAAACCTGGAGGAAGCGTCTCCATGAAAATGCCTGCCAAGCTGAATTCTCAGAAGGTCAGCTGGACCCTGCACCTCATTATTCTACTTCACCTTCCGTAGAGTAAAGCACCCAGATTTCCCCAGAGAAACAGACCGTGCCTTCAGAGCCGCTGTGACAGAAGGTGTGTGTCAGCCTCTGGGCCAGCTCTTGTTTCTGTAACCTTCCGGTATGGTTTTCTTCTGGATAAGTTATCTCCTAAGGACGTCCTAGGTTATGCCTAGCTATGTTAGAACCAGCAGACGTGACTGTTAGATATAGTCATCCACTATAGAAGTGAGCAGCAGTAGCAGAATGGAGGTACTAGAAGTACAGGGTGTGTTGTCATCAGAACATTTAGTATGTGCTCCTTACTTTAGCGCAGACTTCAAAAGCTTTATGAACAATTAAGCAGGACACAGAGTGAGCAATATGTTTAATGCAAAGAACTCACGCCTACTAGGCAGGCTTGTAGAAGCATCCCTGTACTCATAGGAAGAAGTATCATTATCTACAGGAACATTTTCATTCTTTTTATTATGTTCTCAAGTTTAGTAGATTTGTTTTTGGTCACACTGTGATTTTTACACTTTACATTACAGATGACAGTAGTAGTATCTCACAGATGTAGATGTGTCAACATATTTATAGAGACTTTACAAAGGCCGAAACCAGAGGGAAAAAAAATTAAATGCCACTACCACCACCACAAAGCAATAAAATATAAAATAAAATTTAAAAAAACCCACGAAGGGCCCAAACCAAAGCCCCCTAAAAAGCAAAATTACTCACTCGGTGGCACTCAGGTTATTACTGTTTAGAGCCAGGCCCAGTGACTTACAACACCTTATACCAGCCCTATTCCCAATGGTTCCTAATGATGTTACATTAAATCGACTACCTCAAGATCACAGTGGGCTACTATCTCCACTCTGTTCAGAAGTGCTCAGGGGGCTGCCCAGGTGACTTCTCTCAACTCTCGTACAAGAACCACATTACTCTCTTTCACAGGTGGGACTCTGCCCATGAGACCTTGCCCACTGCGTCTCTGTCCACAGTCTCTGTTCTTTACTAAAACTTTTATGTTTGGTTAACCCTTCTACCCCTGTGCCTTGGGCTCGTCCCTCTTGGCATGAAAATATTTGCTAAAACAACTGTGCCACCTATTCATTATGGTGAAATGCAAAGTGAACATTTTGTAATGAAAGTATTCACATTGAAGTTTGGGGGAAAATAACAAGCTGGTGGTTTTTGATCTATGGTTAAAGTCTAAAACTGGTGGGCTGGGGAGGAACTCAAGCCATCAGTGGGTAGCACGGTCTGCAGTGATGCAATGCCAGTGCTGCTGAACGCCAGGCTAGAAGACATGGGGCTTTATTCAGTATCCTCACATATCTCCCACAGGACGAGCCGGTAGCCGTGTGAATGCTTAAAGGCATTCAGAAGCCAGCCAACCAGGAAACACTTGTTGGGAATCTTCTATTGGTAAGATATAATACTAGACTCAAGGGCCAAGTTCCTTTTCTTGGGATGGTTTCACCAAATTTCTGAGGTAATACAAAATCTGTCACAGGAAAATTTCTCTAAGAAACTCCTTAGGAATAGAAAGTAACTTTGTAGGTAATTTAATTTAGAGATTTTTTTTTTACCCCCAGACTCAAAACAGGCAATATCCAGATAACAGGCCAAAATGCCTTTAATAGCAGTAAAAATAATATCAATAAAACTTAAATATATTCTAAGCAAGACAATATAGAAACATCTACTTTACAAAATAATTTACACTATTTAGTTATGATACCTGGAAGTTATGTCTGTGAATAATCTACAAGAACATGAAACATAAGCATGATAGTCATAATATATAGTGGTACAGTAGTTTATACTGGACTAGTAAAGAAAACTGAACATTGAGTATTTTATCTGCATAAGGCAGTCTTCCCCAAACGGCCTCTGCAAATCCTGGAGATTGTGAATTGGTGACAGGGTATAGCAAGCCTTACTTAATCTCTTTTTCTGGTTACTCAGTCCCAGAGTGACAATTTCTTCTCTTCTTCATTTCCCACTTTCCTAAGCTCTATGATCTGATAATTAGCCTGTCTTCCATTCTCCTAGAAAATGCTCTTTTAACAAAGCTGTCTATTTGGAGAGGTCAGGAGAAAATTAACAATGAAAGTAGCTACTTCAGGTGTTATCTACAGTGATGGTTTGGCAGAGAAAAAAAATCAGAGAGTAGAATTTACAGAGTAGATTAAAGGAGAGTGAAAAACATGAATATATATATATATATATATATATATATATATATATATTAGGAAAAATGAGAAATTTAAGGAGAAAAAAGAGTCAGAGAGGAAAAATGAATTGGTTAAAGGTCAAAGTTACATACTAGGAGACAGAACAGACAGACAGTGGTCAAGGATAGCTACCTCAGAATGTGAGAAGTGATGGAGAGAGAATGGGGAGGAGCTCTATAGGGAAGGACGGAGAAAGAGAAGATCAAAGGAGAAAGAAGGAAGCAAATAATGAAGTTAGAAGACAGTAGAAGGAAAAATGCCAGAGATCATATTAACTAGGAAACAGAATGAACAAGAACAACACCAAGGAAAAAGTATACAGTGCATCAGGACTATACTGGTGTGTGGGCCTCTATATAAATGGGAAGACTCAATAGCTTGCCAGATGTGCAAAACCAAACAACGTTGTAAGGAATTTGAGAGAAAAAGGATAACTGAGCAAGAAAGAGGAAACTAACTTAGACAATCAGACAAATAGCTTCCAAGTTTCAAGGCAGGAATGGTCACAGCCTTCATGCTTTTTCTTAAGTGTGCACTAATTTGTTACAGTGCTGGATCCAGCCAGCCCCAAAGGCCCACTCTCATTAACTCTACCTGGGCCACTGCGTCTACTTTTGGGAGGGTGAAAGACGTAGGGATCAGCTAGAAGATCAGATAATCAAGTCTCAGGGGACAGAGTTACAAAATCATTGACGTAGGATTGCTAGTTGTTTTCATGCCCCAAGAATGCTCGGTTGAAGTGATCCCTAAGCCTGAAGCAGTAAGCAGCCTTGTACTTGGTCCTCTTGACTGGTTCCTTGAAAAGCTTCAAATGTAGTGTGTTCATCTGCATTCGCTTGATCAACATTTATACTTTTAAATTGTTCCCTAGTAGCTAACCCAACTGATGTCTTAGGATTTTCAGTAGGTGTAGAGAGAGCACCATTAAGCAGGCTTTGTCTTCCATCATTAGTTGGAGGTCCAGTGCTTGAAGAGTGAAACTTTGCTAATTTGGAGCTAAAGCATGGCACCTTAAGGATGGTAGGTGGTCTTTGCTGCTGCATCTCGTCCCCATTTCCTTGGCCTTCACTTTGTATGCTGTCTGGGCCAGAGCCTTTATCAGGGATGTCAATAACGAGCTGTTCAGGAATAAGGTCAGCAGTTCTTTCCCTGAGCTGGCTGCCTTCAAAAAATTGTTTCAGAACATCCCTCCGATCTCCTCCAAGGTCACTTTTAAGACAGGGTGTATTTTTTGGCTGAGGAGAGCTGGCTTCAGGAAAGGCCATAATTCCGGTGTCCAGTTGATTCTTTCCAGAATATGGTGTGTTCCTCCTCAGAGCAGGCACACCATCTCCAAAAGGACTTGGGTTTGGGCTTTCTGCAGTTAGTTTATTCTCTGAGATGTTTCTTTGACCAGGTAGGATGCTGGTTGGGGAGACATTAGGTCTTGCATACTTGGTATAACTACTTTCTGTATGCACAGGGCTGGTTCTTTTGATCTCCCTTGGTGCAAGACCATAGGATGAAGTGTAGTCTTGTAGAGCCAGCACATTGTCTTTATGTGCTGTGGAGCCACCAATACAGCAGGAACCTCTCTGACTCTGGTGAAATAAGTGTGCTTCATTTTGGCCTGATGGGTAACTTGGAGGAATGAAATCAGGGAAAGCCAACTGTTCTCTCTCTGGTGGACTTAAACTAGTAATCTGTAGATCATAGTTCACATTCTCACCTTCAAGCCATGTTGGGTCTTTCGGAAGTCCAGCGGGGGAGTTGGTGGAGTAAGGATGGTTCCTCTTCTGGTTTGGTGGATTGGACTTGTGTAAACTCGTGGACTGACCCCAGACATTTCCACTGAAATATGGCTCACTTTCTCTTTGCTTCTGTGCTTGAGTCCCATGGTCCCAGGAGGTCCATGAAGGAAAGAGAGTGCTTTCTTCTTGTCCTATGGCATTATTAATATAATAATTTCTAGGGTCCACAGGTGGTGCTATTGTAGGACCTGGATTATAGATTGGAAAATTTTCATGTGGGTTCCAGGGATAGATTTCACTGTAAGGAAAAGTTTCCTTAGGTGGCTTACCTAAGGAATAGGGAAGATATTCTTGTGGTAGGGTTGAGGCATATTTATCACCTTCATACTGCCTAATTGTTGGGTTTCCTTTGAAGTTCAGCTCTTCATCACCCCATTTACTTTGTCCTGGAAAAGATTCATCTTCATTTGGATCAATTGGATCCTCTTCATTATACTGCTCTGTCTCCTTCTGGTCTAGAGAATTCATGGGGTACTGTGGATTTTCTGGTTGCCTCATAGTACTGGGAGAGCTAACCCTCTCATTCCATGTATTGCTTCTAATGTATGGTGAGTTCTCATTGGGATAATAAGGATTGTTATAGTCATGGTAAAAAATATTTCCTCTAGAGCCATAGGAAGGATAAGGTAACATTTCTTCCTGCCTCCCATGATCTTCCTTTAAGGGTGGAGGGATTTCTTGGTGATTCCAGGAGTTTCTTTCAGCAGGGAAATGTTTTCTTGTAGGAGAAGGGATTTTCTTAGGGTATGCAGGCTGTTGTGTACTATGCTTTAATTCAGGTTTCTTAGTTTCTGATTCAAATGGGGTTCTTCTTGGCTCTAAAGAAATTCCTTTGGGCAGATTCTGGCTTTGGATTTGTGTTTTGGGACTTGGTATTCTTCTGGAATCTTCTCTTGGGAAGTAGGAGTTTTCTTGTTGATCAAAAGAATTAAAATTTGGGCCTACCCTGCTACCCTCAGGGCGAGGCAAATTATAATTTGGTTTGTTAATTCCATATTGTTGAGAGTTTCTCCAGGGTCTGGCGGTATCTTTTGTGGGACTGACTGTTCTTTCTTTTTGACCTAGTGACTTTTCCTTTGGATTTTGGGTTTTCACATTGTGGCTATCAGTAACCTGTTTGGGACCCACGGAGGCCACATTGGTTCCCACAGGGTGTTTGTTTGAGGCAGCATTGGCGCCCACAAATGGTTTATTTGAGGCAGCATTGTTTCTCATAAATGGTTTATTTGAGGCAGCATTGTTTCTCACAAATGGTTTATTTGAGGCAGCATTGGTTCCTATAGATGGTTTATTTGCAGCTGCATTGGTTCCCACAAAGGGTTTATTTGAGGCTGGATTGGCTCCCAGAAAGGGTTTATTTGAAGCCGGATTGGTTCCCACAAAGGGTTTATTTGGGGCTGGATTGGTTCCCATGAAGGGTTTATTTGGGGCCGGATTGGGTCCCATAAAGGGTTTATTTGAGGCCGGATTGGTTCCCATGAAGGGTTTATTTGAGGCCGGATTGGTTCCCATGAAGGGTTTATTTGAGGCCGGATTGGGTCCCACGAAGGGTTTATTTGGGGCCGGATTGGCTCCCAGAAAGGGTTTATTTGGCCCAGGCAATTTTCTTCCAGAATTTACTGGATTTCCTCCAGAGTTGGGATGATTGCCTCCTGAAGTAGGAGGGAGAGGTTTGCGGTAAGTTGGATTTCCTGGACGAGTAGTTTGTTTGCCTTCCCAAGCAAAGGAATTCCACTGAGGACCCCTTTGTATTTGTGGATTTTGGTAACCAGGTATGTTCTGTCTGGGCTCCATGGTACCGGTGGTTTGCCATTGTCTTCCTGAAGGATAATTTCGCATATTCGGATAAGGATAATTCTCATAAATATTTGGCTGACTTGGTCTCCACGGAATTTGGTTTTTCGATACTCCTTGGCCTGAAACATTTACTTTAGGGAGAGGGAAGATACCATTTTGAACTGTAGGGTTGTTGCCAGCATTCGGCCCAGGGCCCCTGTTCCCTATTGGGCTAGTATCATTTCCGCCTTGACTTCCTCCAGGAACTGACTGTGTGGCGTTAGCCTCTGGCACAGTTGAGTTAGTGGAGGCCTCTGGGGGTGGGTCGTCTGGGGGTGGGTCCTCTGGTTTAGGAGGATCTTTTTCTTTGGGTTTTTCATAATCTTCAAACATCTCTTCCGAATAATAAGGACGACCCCCAAAGCCGTGATATCCAAAATATGCATAGTAAGGATTCTGTAGGAACGAAGACAGGAAAGGAGAATTATTCTTTGTTTCCTCTTACGGTGTTGCTTGGAATTAGTGAAACAGGGAGATCTTGCACACAGGCTTCTCTTTCCACTACGGCCTACACTTTCCTTCTAGAAGTTTGAATTCTCCATTCTACCCTCTGGGTGCTGAGCATTCTTCTAGCCTTTAAGTCCAGGTCCTGAACCTTAGAGTTAAAACACTTTCTTGATCTAGGATCTCACTGTCTTACTCTTCACTCAGGCCTTGAACTTGTGAAAATATTCGTGCTTGTGCCTCCTGAGTGCTGTTATAGACATGAGCCACCATGTCCAGGTTAACTTTTATAAATCTTAAAATTGTATCTAGTTCTTTGTTTTTGAGGCAGAGTTTTGTCATATAACCCTAGCTGGCCTGTAACTTGCTGTGTAGCTCAATCTAGCTCTAAACTTGCTGTGATCCCCCTGCCTTTGCCTTCTGAGTGCTGGGATTACAGGCAAGACATCATGATTTGCAGTTTTTGCTTTTTGATTTTGTCCTTCTCATCCTCATTTCTGTGTTCTCATTTTACACACCTATGTTGCTGAGGAATCAGTTACATGCCAGACTTTGAATGTGGATACATGCTTTTACTTCACAAAGGTAAAGCCTGTCCCACAGTTCTCTAAGGTCCAGTCAGTAAGGCTCCAGAATCTTCCCACTGAATGCATCCATAACTGGGTTCCCCTCCCCTCAGAGGCCTTTCTCCAATATTGCACATCTAAGGAACATTTATTGCTCTCAAACCCAGTTCCCCCAGTGTCTTCTTTCTCTCTAATTTCCCCAGACAATTAATTACAAGTGCAGACATTGTATCTAAAATGTCATCCTTGTTCTGTCTTCTTTTATACCTATTACTCCCAAAATATTGTAGTCTTCTCACTGGCTACTGTATGTATAATCTTACTCATCCCCCAATCCCCGATTTTCATTTGTTAGCACTCTCAGAGTAGGAGAAACCAGGGATGGCTTTCTGAGAATTACAGCGTTTTTCTTTTTAAATATGTGTTTAAAGTTGCCTTTACCTTAAAGGATAAACTCTAAATCCTTTAGCATAATATGGAAAGCTGTATGTCGTGTTGCCAGACAGATGTGGGTTGCAGTCCCTTTTGACCACTTTCAGTACCATGACTATTGACTAAGTTCACTTTGTTCACTTGTAAGATGGAGATAATAATAATAGAATAGTAGAAACCACACAGTTGGTCATGAAAGTCAAATGATAATATAGTCATATGTGATATATGTCTTCATAGCCGGCACTTTGTGTTTAATAGATGCTACATAGTATAATAAAAATGTTAAGGCTTTTACAATCATGTGAGCCATGACAATGACAGTTAGCCTTATTTCCTCTTCCTTAAACTTGATGAGGTTTCAAATGACATCGGCTGGTATCTCTCTGAGTCTTTGCACATGATTTCTTTCTGTCTAACCTTTTCTCACCTACACACTCATCCTTCCCAGCACACTTGACTTATCCTTCAAGCCTCAGCTTGAGTGCCACAGTTGCGTCCTGACTTCCCTTAGCAGAGTTAGGCTTAGGATTTGTTCCTGTGTGTCTGCGGCAACACAGCCTTCTGTTGTAATTATCATCACAGTGAATTTTAGTTGCTTCTAAAATTCTAGTTATTCTTTGGGGTCCTTCCACTTGATTTCTCTATGTGAAGTTTTTGAGTAAAAATACTGTTTTTGATATTCTAGTTTTCTGGAACAGTGGGGAATGCTTAATAATTTTATAAATGAATAACCTATATGCATTTTTTAGACATTTGTATATCATTTAGGTTATTTAATTTTTTTCTCCCTGTACTGATGATTAAACCCAGGGCCTTAGGCATGGTAGTTGAGTATTCTCCTACTAAGCTGTATTCTCAGCCCTAGTTTTTCCTTGAAAACAAATAGAATAGAGGGGAAAATAGTTTTATTCTCCTTTGGGATAGAGATGATGAAATAGATACGTGAGAAAATATTTCTAGTATCACACAGGAAATTGAACAGTGTCCCCAAGAGGTATACTACAGATTTAGTGCCTGTGTTAATGCTTGGATTATTCTGTTTCACTTGCTAATGTTGTTTACAAAAATCTGAAGTGAAGTTGTATGCAATGATCTGCATCACTTCTATTTGGGTTTTTTATAGTGATAAAAAACCATCCTGTGCTATCACTGAGATAATAATTTCACCATCATTATTTTTAGGAACACCTTGTTCCTTTCTCCTTCAGCAAAGGTACTGATTTCTTCTTTCACTGAGTGCATATCACATATTTAAGGAAAAGAGTAAGGGAAGTCCATGGATGGACTCATAACCACTAAGATAGTTTATTTGATGACATAGTCTCAATGACATATTAAGAACTGGTTGGATATACTTGATTACTTTCTTGGAGTATACTGAAAAAGATATGTTATCATAAGACTTAAGTTTGGTCCAGTTTATCCTGTAACTGAAGAGGAAACATTGAATAGTAATTTATCTTCTCTGGATTTCAGTATTCATACAATGAGATATTTAGATGATAATGAAATTTCCTGTGAAGGGGATATTCTAAGATGATCTTAATTTCTTTCTGTGTGTTCTGCTGTCTAGAGTTCACCATCAGTTTTGCAAAGAGGCTAATAGTTTTCACAGAAAATATGTGAGCAATCTTTCATACATGTAGAGGAAATGATGCACCATTTAAGTGGTGCTGGGTTTAGAAGTGAGGCTGTGTATCTGTCTCCTGTGCTGAGACTAGAGGCATGTACTACTGTGTCCAATGATGTGTCAAACTTATTTAAGTTACTAGCTTGATTTTTATTTCACTTTAAAAAAATCTTAGGAACTTGAGTTAAAGAAGTTTTTCATGATAGATTTTAGGTTCTTGTGACACTGGATTAAAAGATAGCAGCTGATAGATTATAAATCCTAACTGGGGTGATAGTATCATGCCTACTTACTCCTTCTTCATTGCTGAATTTTGGACGTCCAAAGGCTGGTGGTGGTCCCCTCTGAAAGATGAAAAGCACAATGAACACAGGAAGAAATCACTTTTCTTTCCTTTCTTCTTTTCCATTATTTTTTTAAAGTCTTGCTTTATAACACATACATTGCATTATATAATACATTATGTAACTGGGCTGGCCTTGGGTTCATGGCAATCCTCCTTCCGCAGCCTTCTGAGTTCTGAGATTACAGATGTGCACTACCCGGCTTGGCTAGAAATGTGTGTGTGTGTGTGTGTGTGTGTGTGTGTGTGTGTGTGTGTG
>CABHPR010132646.1:8822-33507 GCA_902168415.1 Peromyscus melanophrys
CTCTCTCTCTCTCTCTCTCTCTCTCTCTCTCTCTCTCTCTGTGGCTTCCCTCTGAATTGTTTTCTCGCCATCATAACGTGAGTACACCATCATGTCTGATATGAAACCCATTGTTTAGCTCCTCTGCTCAGAGAACAAAGGATCTCCCTTCGGGGCTGAGGTACAGGCTCTGTGACTTGACTGTCTGAGATGGGCCACCCTGCTGTGGGTTTTCATTTCATTCTACCCCGGGATCACAAACATGTATTTCACTACTTCATTTTCAAGCAAAAATAATATTTTACCAAGTATATTAAAATTAGAAATTATACCTCCAAACAAATGATAGATAAAAAGATGAAAAAATAGAAAACTGTAGCTTTTCTTTTCATTTTTCCCCTTAAATGTGTCTCAATAGTGTCATTTTTAAAACCCCACAAACAATATCATCTCGAAATATACTCATGAGTTTTGTGCAATTGGGCAGATTTTTTTTTTAGAAGTTTAAAAGGTTCTATATTTTATTACTGGACAAACCACTCCCCCAACTTAAACACGACCAAGTCTCCGGGTTAAAATGTTGAACTCCATGTGGTAGGATTGCTTGATGACCCACAATTCAGTATAAACTGTCTTGCCATTGTGTGAATCCTTCCAGACCCTGCTTTTTCTCCTCCAGTGTCTTCTCTCGGAGTTGTACCTGATTTTGTTACCAGTGTTCATCCAAATCCACTGAGGAACAGGATGATTTTGCTTTTGTTTCTTGGCCGGGAATCGCTTGACTCAAAGTCTTGTGAGAAGACATGGCAAGAAGCCGAGTCAGGGGTCCACTGCACTGTGGTGGTATTGTGTTCCCCAAAATATTTTGTACCTTAATAAACTTATCTGGGGTCAGAGACGGAACAGCCACAATATTAAACAGGTTAGGCAGTGGTAGCAGACGCCTTTAATCCTAGCATTCCAGAGACAGAAATCCCTCTGGATCTCTGTGAGTTCAAGGCCACATTGGAAATGGCCAGGCATGGTAACACACGCCTTTAATCCTAGAAAGCGAGCCTTCAATCCCAGGGAGTGGTGGTAGAAAACAGAAAGGTATATAAGGCGTGAGGACCAGAAACTAGAGGCATTTGGCCTGGTTAAGCATTTGGCCTGGTTAAGCTATCAGGCTTTCAAGAAGCACAGTTCAGCTGAGAGCCATTCGGGTATGAGGACACAGAGGCTTCCAGTCTGAGGAAACAAGACCAGCTGAGGATCCGGCGAGGTGAGATAGCTGTGGCTTATTCTGTCTCTCTGACCTTCCAGTGTTCACCCCAATAACTGGCCCGGGTTTGATTTTATTAACAAGACTCTCTAAGACTCATGCTACACTGCACGGTGGAGGAGGAGGAGGAGGGAAGGAGAGGAGGAGGGCAGATTTCTTGCAGTGTGTGGGTGTGGGTGTTCTTCCTCTCTGTGCTACGGTACTCTATGAGCATGCCTGGTGCCAGTGGAGACCAAAAGGAGACACAGGGTCTCCTGGGACTGCAGTTCCAGACTGTTAGGAGCCACTGTGTGGGTGCCGTAAGCAAAGCAGCAGCCAGCGCTCCTAACTGTGAGCCATCTCTCCAGTCCTCTTTTTAATGCTTTAGTGCGTGTGTGTGTGTGTATGTGTGTGTGTGTGTGTGTCCCCACACTCTATTCAATGAGCCATCTTGCTGGCCTGGGACATGTCAAGACCCTCCCTCTGACTGTGACTTGTAGAACCGTAGATATACTATGCCTCTGCCTCATTTCGCACCTGTCTTTAAATCTCCTTGAATTTCTTCAGATTTTAGTTTAGTTTTAGTTATGTATATGTGTGGGATGGTGTGGTTTGAATGAGAATGGCCCACACAGACTCATACATGTGAATGATTAGTCACCAGGGCATAGAACTGTTTGGGAAGGATTAGGAAGTGTGGCCTTGTTGAAGGAAGTGTGTCACTGAGGGTGGCTTTGAGGTTTCAAAAGTCCATGCCAGGCCCAATGTCTCTCTCTGCCTGCTGCCTGCAGATCAGGATGTAAAGCTCTCAGCTACTGCTCCAGCACCATGCCTGTCTGCTTCCTGCCATGATGATCATGGACTAAACCTCTAAATCAGTAGTTCTCAACCTGTGAGTTGAGACCCCTTTGTGGGTCAAATGACCCTTTCACGGGGGTCATCTAAGACTATCAGAAAACACAGGTATTTACATTATGAGTCACAACAATAGCAAAATTACAGTTATGGAGTAGCAATGAAAATAATTTTATGGTTAGGGGTCACCCTAACATGAGGGACTGTATTAAAGAGTTGCAGCATTAGGAAGGTTGAGAAGCACTGGTCCACACTGTAAGCCAGCCCGTAATGAAATGCTCTCCTTCATAAGTGTTGTCTTGGTCTCTTCACAGCGATAGAACATAACTAAGACGGAAGTGGTATGCACACATGAGTGCAGACCCCACAGAGGCCAGAAGCATCAGATCTCCCTGGGGCAGGATACAGGAAGTTGTTAGCAGACGATGTGGGTGATAGGAATCAAACCTGTGTCCTCTGCAAAAGCAGTAAGTTCTCATAACTGCTGAACCATCTCACCAGCCCAAGGCTCTTGAATTTTTATTTTCTCCATCTCATTTCCCATTTCTTCTCCATTATTTCTTACTGATGCATGGCCTGTACAATTAATTCCTGCTTGCTTCTATTTACTGTTTATTTCCTGGTTTAGAGTTTTCATTTTATTCATTTTTCTGTGTTTCAGCTCCTTGAGCATCTTTCAAATGGTTATTTTTAATTCTTTAAGTAATCCATGAAACTTAGTGTCCTACTGACTGGTCTCTAGTGTTTCCTTGTCGCCGCTGCTGTTCCCTTGTATCGTGACTCTCGGCGTCTGTCGATGCTGTGTTACCTTCCATCAACATTTGTGCTTTTGAAAACCGATCAGCAGGACCTCCCATAAGGAAAGTTAAGGATAATAAGATGGAAATTTCTCAAAGCATTAAGAATGGAATGCCAGCCGGGCAGTGGTGGCACACGCCTTTAATCCTAGCACTCCGGAGGCAGAGCTAGGCAGATCTCTGTGAGTTCGAGGCCAGCCTGGTCTACAGAGCGAGATCCAGGACAGGCACCAAAACTACACAGAGAAACCCTGTCTCGAAAAAAAAAATGGAATGACTGGAGAGTCGGATAATCCCACTACTGAATGTAGGCAACAGACGTTAATGGTCAGGGTCGAGATATCTCTTATTCGTCTCAGGTATAATGGAATCAACTTCAGTGTCCATGAATGGAAAGATGAGTAGGAACATACGGGAGGAAGGTTACAAGTGGCTAAGGATTTTGGTATGTCAGGGTGATATTGGTCAAAAACAACAAACTTTAGTGACCCATGCACAAGAAGGCCAAGAGATTTGTTCACCTTGCTGAGTATGTTTAATATATTGTATTACTTAGAAGTGCTAATAAGGCTGGAGAGATGGCTCAGTGGTTAAGAGTACTTACTCTCCCAGAAGACCTGGGTTCTGTTCTCAGCACCTACATGGCGGCTCACAACCACCTGTACCCTCAGTTCCGGGGAATCTGGCACCTTTTCACCTCTGAAGGCACCAGGCACACACAGTATACATATATACATGCTAATACTCATATACATAAAAATAAAATAACCTTTAAAAAAATAACCAAAGCAATGGAGCTGTAGAGTTGGCTCAGTAGTTGAGAGCACTTACTGCTCTTGCAGAGGACCTGAGTTATATTCCCAGCACCCAGATGGTGGTTCCCAGCCATCTGACCCAGAAGGTCTGATTCCCTCTTCCGACCTTTGTGACACAGGACACACACATGCACACACAAGCATGCAGGAAAAACATTTATACACAGAAAATCAATTTTAAAAAAAATTTTAAGACAGGGTTTCTTTATGTAGCCTTAGCTGCCCTAGAACTTGCTGTGTAGACCAGGCTGCCCTCAGACTCATAGATCTATCTGCCTCTACCTCCTGAGTGCTGGGATCAAAGGTGTGCACCACCACTGCCTGGCTAGAAGGAACATTTTTAAGGGACGTGCTAACAGAGTGGACGCAGAGTGTCCTAAGCACCAGGTGATAACTATATAAAGCAAGTGTTGAATGGCTAGAGTTAGCTTTTTTGACCATTTATACACTCTAAACATGCTGCATATGGAAATTTTTCAATAAAATCAATATTTGTTTAACCTCGAAACAAGTTATTTGACCCCCATTTCTCTGGGTTACTTACCTTCATCCAGCGTTCATCTAGTCTAGAGATTGTTGGAGCCTCTCATATCTATTCTCAGGTCACCCAAAATCTGCCAGTCATCCCTTCTTGCCTTGTGCTGGGGCAGACAGAGGCAGCCGCCCCACTCCCACCCCACCCCACCCCACCCCAGAAAGCCACAGCTGTGTGTGAGTTCCCCCCTTCCACTGCTCCTGAGGAAACGGGAAGCTCCAAGATTTCTCCTAGTTTACACGAGGCTGCACCTATCCACGCCTACTGAGTGCGATGATCTGTGGCTTCAGTGTCTTTCAGTCCTGTCTCCTAATTATGCCCAAGACTTTTCTCAAGAACAGAGCATAGAACATCCCTTCCCGAGATGGAAAGACCTGGAACAGTGTGGCCTTGACAGGTCACACTGAAGGGTGAACACCATGGTCAAAACTCTCTTTGTGGTGGGCATAAGCAAGGCCTGGCTGCTAACCAGAGCAAAAGTATCACTGCTAATAGAACCAACAACAGAAAATATGTTAGAAAAAAGCTCACGTCTGGCCAGTTTAGCTTTGATGGGCCATGTTTGGAGAAGGAAATAGCCACAGCAGCTTTTGCAACATACTCTTCCTCTAAAATGGAATTTCGGGAATCTATAACAGGACCCCAGTCCCTTTAGCTAATAGTTTGAACAATGTGTCATTGGGATCAGATCACCTTCCACTCAAGCATTTCTGTAGACAAGAGATTCAGAAACAGGGGAGAGTTCTCAGCCTGCCGTCAGCACACCGGGTCTTTCCTGTGCCCAGATAAACAACTGTAATAAATGTGGGACATTTGCTACACACCCATTATCAGTTCACCAAAACTCAGATGGAGGAGGTCAGAGAGATGGCTCAGAAGTTACACTCGCTGCTCTTGCAGAGGACTGGGGTTTGATTCCCAGTACCTACATAGTTGTGGTGATATATTGTGCACCCCAAAAAACTTATCTGGGGATCAGAGGACAGAGCCAGCCACTAGATTAGACATAGAGGCCAGACAGTGATGGCACACACCCTTAATCCTATCACTCAGGAGGCAGAGATCCATCTGGATCTTTGTGAGTTCAAGGCCACACTGGGAACAGAGTCAAACATGATGGCACACACCTTTAATCCCAAGATTCATGTTACACATAATGGTTCAAAACTGTTAGCCGGGCGGTGGTGGCGCACGCCTTTAATCCCAGCACTCGGGAGGCAGAGCCAGGCGGATCTCTGTGAGTTCAAGGCCAGCCTGGGCTACAAAACAAGTTCCAGGAAAGGTGCAAAGCTACACAAAGAAACCCTGGCTCGGAAAAAAAAAAAAAAAAAACTGTCTGTAACTCCAGTTTCGGGGACCTGACGCCCTCTTCTGGCCTCCTTAGGCACCACATGATCATGGTGCACAGACATACATGCAGGCGGAACGAACACTCACACACATAAAAATAAAAAATTAATAATGATGTGGATTTTCTGAGATGTGGATACTCAGAAAATCCAATACACATGCAAAGAAAACAGGGAAGCTTTTATTAATGGATCAATCTAAATAATTGCAAGAATATTTCTATTGCAAAGGATACTTATCAATGTAACAAAATCTATAACGACTTTGGCAATAGCTCAAATCCTACTAAATATCAGTACACTGATTTTTCAAAGAACCTCTACAGAAAAAAATCTTTCATCAAAACTTATTTTTTAATGTGCTCACACTCAGGGTCAGCCTTTCGAGAGGGTAGACTGTGACCAAGCTTTTGTTTCAAAGTTCAAACCTACTAAGAGTTCACACTAGACAGAAGCGGACAAATACAAGGTATGTGGCCAAGTCTCTGACTGTTGTTCAGCGCTTACAAGACAGCAGAGAATCCACACACAGAGAGAAACCCTACAGAGGAAAAGAATGTGGCAAAGTCACTAGCTACGGCTCAACCCTTACTCAGTATCAGAGAATTAATTTTGTTTTGTTTTGTTTTGTTTTTTGAGACAGGGTTTCTCTGTGTAGCTTTGCGCCTTTCCTGGAACTCACTTGGTAGCCCAGGCTGGGCTCGAACTCACAGAGATCCGCCTGCCTCTGCCCCCGAGTGCTGGGATTAAAGGCGTGCGCCACCACCGCCCGGCCAGAGAATTAATTTTGAGAGAAGCCATACAGATGCAAAGGAAGTGATAACCTTTTACCTACTGGACAGGCCTTAGACAACAGCGTTCACATGGGAGAGAAACCCTATGAATGTAATGAGTGTGCAAAGCATTTGCTCACACTCATAACATCATAAACAACATAAAATCCATAGTGGAGAGAGACCCCACAGGTGTAAAAAATGTAGAAAACCTTTAACCACAGTTCAAGCCTTAGAAAATACTAGAAAACTCACCATGAGGAACCCTACAAATTTGAAGAATTTGACAATTTTTTTTATTTTTATGTTTTATTTTACTGTGTGGGGTGTGTGTGTATGTGTATGTGTGTATATGTTTTGAGCACACACCACATGTGTCTGGATGATGGATGAGGGCAGAAGAGGGAGGCAGATATCCTTGGAGCTTGAGTTACAGACAGTTGTGAGCTAAGTGATGTGGGTGCTGGGAATCAAACTCAGGTCCTCTGGAAGAACAGCAACTGTTCTTAACCACTGAGCCATCTCTACAGTCTATGGCAAAGGTTTTTAATATTGTTCATGCTTTATTAAACACCAGAGAGTCCACACAAGAGAGAGACTCCACAGATGTAAAGAATGTGAAAATCTAGACAGACAGTAGTGATGCAGGCCTTTAATCCCAGCACTTGGGAGACAGAGGCAGGTGGATGTCTGAGTTCGAGGCCAGCCTGGTCTACAGAGCAAGTTCCAGGACAGTCAAGGCTACACAGAGAAACCCTGTCTCAAAAAGAGAGAATGTGAAAATCCTTTAGCTAGTGTTCAGTCCTTAGCAAACATCGGAGTTCAGGCTGGAGGAAACCCCACAAATGTTAGGAATGTGGCAAGTGTTGAAGTTTTACAGAACATCACAGGATTTGTACTGGAGAGGACCCCTACAAACGGGAGGAATGTGGCAACACCTTTAATAAAAGTGTAAATCTTCTGACATCGGAGTTCATTCTGGAAAGAATTCTTATAGCTATATTGACTGTAAAGGCCTCTTTGGGGCTGGAGAGATGACTCCTTGGTTTAGAGACACCAGCTGCTCTTCCAGAGGATCAGGATTTGATTCCCAGCACCCACATAGTGCCTCACCTTGGGAGACCTGACGCCCTCTTCTGGCCTCTGAGGGCACTGCAAAAACATGGTGCACAGACATACATGCAGACAAAACATCCATTCACAAAACATTTTTTAATGAAAAAAATAAAAAGACTTTAGTTTCAAATGCACACATGAAAGAAAAGCAAATATATATTTATAAGACAAAATACTTATTCAAAGATGTAAGGAGTATGGAGAGCCTTTGCTCACACTTCAGACCCTAAGCTAATTGCTACTGGAGATGAAAAGCATACACGTAGGAATATGGACACTTTGATACAGTACTAACGAGGGCCTCACCTGCTGGATAAGCACTCTACCTGAGAGCCACATCCCCAGCCCAGAAAAACCTTTTAAACCACTTAAACTTTTCTAGCTGCCATCAGTTGCCGTGGAAATAGATCATCACAGACATCAGACAGTTATGCAGACACTCACCTCTAAAATGACCTAACTGTATTATGTATCTCAGGTTTCTCAACATCCTCACTCTTGGACTCTGGAGGAGAACACTCTCACATAGATCTTTATAACCAACCAAGAGCCATTCCTGAGAACTTGTCATCTCTATACGACAGAGAGCGGACAGTGGATTCTGAAAGGCTTTGTTCAAATTATGTGCATTTTCATTAAATAAAAAACGAATCTTTCCTCTTTGGGGTTTTTTGTTTGGTTGGTTTGTCTTTGTTGTTGTTTGTTTTTTTGTTTTTTGTTCTGTTTTGGGAATATCTTGTTTTTGTTGTTGTTTGGTTTGGTTTGGGTTTTTTTTTAATTTGGCTTTGCTTTGTTTGTTTGTTTTTGTTTTTGTTTTTTTGCTTTTTCAAGACAGGGTTTATTTGTGTAGCCCCAGTTGTCCTGGAACTCACTCCGTAGACCAGCCTGGCCTCGAACTCAGAGATGCCCTGCCCCTGCTTCCCAAGTGCTGGAATCAAAGGTGTGCTCCCACTATGCCTAGCAAAGTGAATCTTTCTAATGAGCTGTTACTTTTGTATTTTGAATGGATTGCCACAGACATTAAGCTCTTCCATCTTTCTTCAAGCTTCTAAGTAACAGATGTTAATCACACACCCAGGCAAATGGTATGGTGGCTGCCTAGTAACCATTGCCAGGGTTAGTTACTATACCTGGAAATAACTGGTGACAATTACTTTCATCAACTACATCTTACTTCTTTTTGTAAGAGCCGCGATGGTCATGGGAATGATGTTACAGGAATGTAATAAAAAGCCCCAGAGTCCAGAATCTTGAACAGCCTTTTGTGAAATTAGTCTTTAATTGTTTTCACAGGTCATTCCATGACCTACAAAACACACAAACTTTAGTTCGAGGATAGCCTGATCTACAAAGTGAGTTCCAAGACAGCCAGAGCTACACAGATAAACCCTGTCTCAAAAAAACCAAAAAAATAAAAAGAAGAAGAAAAGAATGGTAAAGACCAGAATAGTATTTATGTAGGTGTATACACTGTGTCTACAAAAAAAGGTAATTATTGAAATGAAAGATATATTTTAAAATAAAATTTAAAAGATAATTTTTTTTTTTTTGGTTTATTCGAGACAGGGTTTCTCCGTGTAGCTTTGCGCCTTTCCTAGAACTCACTTGGTAGCCCAGGCTGGCCTCGAACTCACAGACATCCGCCTGGCTCTGCCTCTTGATAAAAGATAAAATTTTAAATCTCCTCTTAGAAATTTTTATTCCACTGAAGTACTTATTCTAAATAACCTGATCCTTGTTTTAAAATCTCTGCATGCCAACACAGGTGAGGCGGGGAACTGCACTGGAGGGGGACTCCAGCTCTCTCAGTTCTAAGTAGGCCATCATGCCATGCATGAGCCCGTGAACCAACACTTTCTCTGGGGTCAGCGTTGTGAGCCCTCCCAGAACACCAGCTCTGACCCCACAACGCTGCCCCGTGTCTACCCACTCACTGTGCCCATCCGCTCCCCGTGCCTGCCCGCTCCCCGTGCCCACCAGCTCACTCTGCCCGCCCGCTCCCCATGCCCACCCACTCACCGTGCCCCCCATGCCGTAGTTTGGCTATCCCTTGCACACTGTTCTGGCCTCAGACATCATCTTCACAGTTCACACCATTGTTTCCATGCTTACCCTTTAAAAAAAAACCTCAGAGTATCAGGAGGACTCCTGATGGGTCAGTGCCTTAAGGCCCCAAATCTGTACAAACAGGTCCACCTGCTCAGCCTAAGTTTCTGCCCACTGGATCACAATCTCTGCTTGCACGCAAGAGTCTAAGGTAGACTCTTCCAGCAAAGCATCTAGTCTCAGTATGGAAGAGGTTGCTCAGAAGGAAGTAGATGTGAAGCAAGACTTGAAACCAACCCTTCCCTCAAGGGGAGCATGGCCTTCTTGGCATCTCCATTCCAGACCCCTGAACTTCAGAGCAGAGAGAAAATGAATCTATAGTATTAGCCACCCGGTCCCTGGCACTCTGTTAGGATAGGCCTAGGAAAATGACAGTCAGATTCTGTTCCCTCTGGACCGCCCCACAAGGCAGTGGGGTATCAGTGCCCCTCACAGGCCACAGCTGCTGAGGAACAGTCACGTCCATCTCCATTGAGTGGCCCTCGCTTCAGTTTCCCTCCCAGGAACAGCAGAAGGTTGGGGGTAGAAGGGAGCGTGGTGGTTTGAATGAGAACGTCCCCATAGGCTCAGCTATTTGAACACTTGGTCCTCATTTGGTGGCGTGGCTTGGAGAGGATGTGGAACCTTCGGGAGGTGGAGCCTTGCTTGGCGAATAAAAGGTCACTTCAGTTCACTCTGCTTCATGCTTTTGGTTAAGATGTGAGCTCTCGGCTTCCTGCTCCTGCTGCCGTGCCTGCCACATGCTGCCACTCACCGCCACTGGCCACCACTCGCTGCCCTGCCTCTGCACCGTGTAAGGTTCCCTCTGGAACCTTAAACCAAAATAAATTCTTTCTTCTGTAAGTCACTTTTGGTCCTGGTGTGTTATCACAGCAACAGAAAAGTAATTCATACAGATGGGTAAGACTTCTTTGAACCATTCAGTGAGGCTCCATCCTGCTGATCTCGGAGATGGACAACCCCACTTGCTCAAAGCTCCACCATTCTCCCCAACCCCAGCCACCCATAGTCTGGAACAGTCAAAAACATCACTTTGAGTCTTAGTGGGGAAGGCACCTCGGGAAGGGACAGAAAAAGGACACACTTCACCTGTTCGTGTTGTCTCAGCAGTGTCCCCTTGGCCCAAGCTAACCCTGTCACTCCCTCTTTTCAGGACTGGGACAAAGCCAGAAAGAGGAGAGAGGGAAGCCTGATGCTGAGATACTGAGTGTGGAGGCCTCCCGGCCACAGGGCAGAGCAGAGCAGTGAGGAACAGCCTGCTGCTTCTATCCACACAGCCTCTGACCAATACACAGCTGCCTCCTCTCTGGAGTTCCACGCCCACCCGAGGGCCAGTCCCAGAATCTTTAGTTCACCTCCCAAAACAAATGGTGAATCTGGCTGAGACAGGCTGGTGCCATCCAAGGGTAGAAGAGAGGAAAATGCTCACATCCCTCGGTAAATGTCAGGCCCTGCTGGACACAGGAAGGGCCACAGGCTGAGCAGGTGTGAGCTCAGGGGTCTGGGTGTGTTCAGGCAATGCTGAGGGGTGGCCCTCCTCACAATAGTCCAAGATGCAATAGTCGCTGCCGCCTCCGTCTGAGTCTAGAGGAGGGGGCCTGACAGAGCCCATAGGGGCCCAGACCTCCTGGGGCAGGTAGGCAGATGGCTGTCCTTCCAACTCCAGGCACCCTGATGGCAGCACATGCTCTAAGCTTGGGGGCCCTGGGAAGCCAGGGCCTGTGCCTTCCCACTCCAGGCTGGAAAACTGCGCAGGGCATGCTGGGCCGTAGGTGAGCGTTGCGACGGCTTCCCAGATGCTGGACTCTGAGCCTCCTGATGGAGTGCTGTCACCATGCTGTCTTGGTTGTGGTCCGGCTCTATGGGCCCCTGTCCAGGTCTGCATCAGAGCAGGGGGTAGGAGAAAGGCTCAGGCAGCAGCCTCCCCCTGCACAGCCCAGATCTTCTCCAGGAAGCTCTAACAGGCACTCCCAGAGCCAAGCAGTGCCTGTGCCAACGCACTCTACCCTCCTCCAACGTGTGAAACGCTGAGCTGTTTTAGACCCCTCAATGCCCCCCTCAGCCGAGGCCACGGGCTCATGGCAGCCTGAACCAGGTGCCAAAAGAACGGGAAAGATGTGACAGGCACCAAAGGCAAAACAAAGCCATGACAGAATGCTCTCCGGGGCCATCCAACAGAGACACATATGGGCACCCCCTAAATTCAGCGACACACAAATCTAGAGACACAGTCTGGTGCCTCCGTGGAGCAACAGGAGGGATGAGCCTCCCCAAAAATGCTGTCTCTCAGCGGGACTAGGAGCCTCCACAAAATGCCCCCTGTATCTATCTCACAGTCCATCATTGCTGTGCTCTGGAAAGCCGACCCATAACACCATCCCATAAATACAGAAAAATATGTGCCCATTAGAGGTGGGGTACAAATGTAAGTCTACTATATATACAAAAGAGGCTCAGAGCATATTCAAGGCCCCCACGCTTGCTAGTGCCCCCCAGTCTAAGCCCAAACTCTGCTAGCACAAGGCAGATTTCTAGGCCGTATCTGCCCCTGTAGTGCCACACTTGACCCCGCCTCCCTGACACTCCCCTGCACACACCTGGAAGTCCCCGTTGTACACACTGTAGAGAGGATGGAAGAAGGCTGCTGGGGAGGGGACATTCTGGTAGATGATCCTCTTCACCCTGTGTGGAGACCCCCAGAGGTTTCCTAGTAAGAGCTGAGCTTGCTTTACCCAGCAGGGCTGCACAGGGGATGACTGGACCACGGGCGTGGTTACCAGGTGTGTGGAAGGGTCTGCACTTGGCTGTGCCGTGTGCTTTGATCTAGCAAGGAGGAGGTCTTTTGTCCTGCCCCATGGCATTGTTATAAAAAGCCCTTTCGAAGAGCCAGAAGGGGTCGGTGGATTTTGATCCAGGTCCTCCCAAAGCTATCCTGTGTTTCTATCTGTCTCCTCTCCTCTATCTTTCTATCTAAAAATTACTTATTCCTCTCTCCTCCTCATAGGAACCCTTTTAAAAGGTGGGAGCTGGCCTCCCACAGATGGTGTCCTGAACAGGGACTTAGGTTCAGGGACCCCCACAACCCTGAAGCCAAAATAGAAAAGTCAGGACCAAAGGGACCCAGATAGAAGCCTTTCCCAATGTGACACCCCAGAAAGCTTAAGGTCACTGCCAAGACTGGAACTCCTCTCTCCCTACAAATGCCAGCCCGCTACATCCAAACCTGGCCTCAAAGAGCTACTAGGCACAGCAACACATGCCTATCATTTCATCCTAGCCTCCATAAATAAACAAAACCTCTGGACAAATCCCAGAACAGGAGCCCATGTGGATCGCTGTAGCCTCTCTGGTTAACGCCCATATTTACACCATGGCTTGTGTCCTTTGCAGACTGATCTCCAATAGTGGGTTCAGGGCCTGGAAGCAACCAGCTGTGTCCTCTCAGATGAAGCCAATAGTTCCAGGGATAACATCTGTGCCATCAACAGGCAGCTGTGGTTCCCCAGTCTCACACACGTACTAATACACGTGTACCCCAGCACACTTACATGCATGCATGCCCACAATTCACACACATACACACACACACACACACACACACACACACACACACTCACACTCACACTCACACTCACACTCATATCCACATGCATGGCCTACCTACCTGGGTGACAGCTTGAACAGAAGGTGGATAAGGCCGGTCAGCAGAAGAAAGATGGACACAGTGACCAGGATGCTATTCGACCACGGCCAGGACGAGAACAGGAGACCTGGGGGCAGAAAGAGTCCATGGCTGTCAGCAGCCTCAGTGCCAGGATGTTCCCCCTCAGTCCACATGGCATAAAAAAAAAAAAAAAGCCGCCATTAGTTCTCTGAGTCAAAGCAGAAGGGGTCTACAACGGGCCTTGGGGTTTGTGTCACACCTCTGATGTTCCTGGGGTGATCTCATCTGCACCCCTCCCTTCCCATCTGCCATATGGCTGATGGTCATCACCGCACATAGGGTCAGCCCAACACTCACAAAGGAAACCCAGGTCTTGTCCAGCCTCAGACAGAAGTATCAGCCAGTGAGCAATCCTGGACACCCTTGCTCCTAACGGTGGCCACTAGCTATGAATCCTCACACATCTCAGAAACAAGGGGAGGGCTGTAGGTTGATGAAATGGAGGAGAGGCAAAAGGAAAGACCCAAGAAACAGAGACTCAGCCCGGCCTGTGACAAGGCAGCCACCACCCAGCACCTACCCTGTCTCCATCTCCGGGGAGAAGGGAAGGACACTGGCTGGCTCCACTCACTCCAGTGGCTCTTATAATACTCCCCCTCTGCCGTGTCCCCATCCTCCTCCGACAAAGTCATCTGGACGCGCAGTCTGGCCTCGTAGATGGAACCAGGATTCAGTTCGACGGCTTCAAGGCTGAGCCAGGTCACTCCAACAATATGGTCCTTGTGCCGGGCCTCCTGCAGGGTTGGGGGCATTTGACTGAGAGCAGGGTCCCAAAGAATGGACACACATGTACCAACAAGCCCACTTGCACATATTTATACATATCTATGGGTACACACTCACCACATTTATGCACTCTCTCCAGTATGCATTCACCCATATAAGCATAGAGCAAAGACACACTCACACATATGCAAACACACATGTACAAACAGGCACACTCACACACTATGTTCACAGACACACACACAAGCATAGGCTTGTATGTAGACAGCACACACGTGCACATCTAACTCTGACTCCATCGGTTCTCACCACTGACTCTAGCCAGTCCCAGGAGAGAGATCTCAGGGAGCTACCACCCTGTTACCTCCCAGGCCTCTTCCTGCTTCTTGAAGGCCAGCTCATAGCTGAGGAGTGTGCTCCAGGGCTCCAGAGCAAAATTGATGCTCCAGGTCAGGACACAGCGCTCGGAGCTGACATTGCTCTGCAGATCCGAGGGAGGGTCCAGCTTAACTGAAACGAGAAGGGCCCAGTGAGGCTGCGGCTACCATCGGGACCCTCAGCATGGCCAGAACTGGGACCAAGAACATCGCCAAGAAGCCATGGTCAGGGCTCCTTCAGGCCAGAGACCTCATTTGAAGACTAATTTAGGAAAGCCCCTTAGGGAAAGGCAGTCAATAACTTCCTTAAGTCCTGGCAGCAAGGTGATTTCCTTCACAATTGGCTGCTGGAAGTTCTTCCTGGTGTCCTCCCGGAGTAATTCCTGCTCTGTCTGAAGTGCATTTCCAGTAGCTCGGACTGTAGTGTCTAACCCCACCTGGCCATGTCTTTTCATGTCTTTGCCGGAACCCTGGCCCTGCGGCAAGCCATTATGCCCCCTCTCCAGGGTCCGATCTGCTTCAAGTCCTGCTTGGCAAGGATTCTCAGGCAGAGCCAAAGGCTCAAGGCCACAACCTCAGAGCCCAGCAGCAAGGCCACTGCTGGCAGGGCTGTCCCACTCACCATGTCTCCGCGGCAGGAACTGTGAGTCCACCAAGCTGACCTGCTCCTGCCCCATGACGCAGCGGTGCAAAGTGATAGTGAAGTTATCGGTCGGCACCAGCACCTCCTCAGGAGGCAGCGTGAGGGTACACACACTGTCCCAGAAGG
This sequence comes from Peromyscus melanophrys, assembly GCA_902168415.1. Classification (NCBI taxonomy): domain Eukaryota; kingdom Metazoa; phylum Chordata; class Mammalia; order Rodentia; family Cricetidae; genus Peromyscus; species Peromyscus melanophrys. The sequence goes on from CABHPR010132646.1 coordinate 23,984, forward strand.
TGCACCTGTGCCTGATGTCCGTCATCTGGTTACTGGAAAGACCGAGTGTTAGCATGGATGCCGCCACCACGGGGACCCTGTACCCTCCCCAAGCAGCCTGGCCCTCCATCCTCACCTGGTAAAGAGGAGCCAGGCCCTGGGTTCCAGGCCCAGCTCTGGAGTCGACCAGGCGCAGTCAATCCTGAAAAGACTGTTGCTGAGGCAGGTGAATGTCCCAGCCTGCGGCCCTGGGGATGGGGATGGTGGGAGCACACAGTAGGGCCTCAAGGCAGTGCTGAGGTCGGTGGGGAGGATCTAACCAGATAGACTCCAGAGAAAGTCCCAAGAGAATGTGTCAGGGGCCGAATAGGAGGCTTGGGAATGGCTGGGTTTTGACCATGGTACCAGGACCAGTCAGACCTCAGAGCTTTGTGGGGTGGGAGATAGTGGGACACTAGAGGACAGGTTCCAGCAATGTTTGGGTCCATGTTTTTCTCTGGGTTGTTACAGATGGCTTGTCCCCAACTCCCCTAACTCTCTATCCGGCCACCTCAGGGAGATATGGAGTCCAACGCTCACCTGCTCCGCGCTCTGGGACGGAGACTCCCCAGCAGAGACAAGAGTTGACACAGCTGTAGACCAGGAACCAGGGGCCCAGGACCTGCTTCACTGCCATCCTCTCCAAGGGCCAACCTGCAAAAGACTCAACTGTAGGGCCTGTGCTAGCCACCCCATGGGAGGCGTCCCCTGTGCTAGGCAACCCCTGTGGGAGGTGACCCCTGTGAGAGGTGTCCCTGTGGGAGGCGTCCCGAGCTAGGCACCCAGTGGGAGGCATCCCCCGTGGGAAGTGTCCCTGTAGGAGGCACCGCCTGTCAGAGGCACCCTGTGGGAGGCGTCCCCTGTGGGAGGCACCCACTGTGGGAGGCGTCCCCTGTGGGAGGTGTCCTGTGCTAGGCATCCTGTGGGAGGCATTCCTGGTGCTAGGCACCCCACAGGAGGCCTGCTTCCCACAGCAGGTGCCCTTACCATGTGCTGTGGACAGGACTGGGCACAGCTCTCCAGCTTTACTGATCAACTGAAGCTTAGAAAAGCCACTTGACCCAACCGAGGACTGGTTCCTTCAGCACTGAGTTGTCCCCTCAGACTCAGATCTCCTGGATCCTAGGCTCTGACAGCAGCATGTCCACACTTACCTGCCATCCCTCTCATCCTGGTACCCTAGGCTCTGCAATACCTGCACTTTCTGTCTTGGTTGTTTGTTTGTTTGTTTGTTTTGAGGTGAGGTCTCTCTATGTATCCCTGGCTGTCCTGGAACTCACTCTGTAGACCAGGCTGGCCTCGAACTCACAGAGATCCTCCAGCCTCTGCCTCTTGAGTGCTGGGATGCTAGTATTAAAGGCATGCACCATCACGCCCAGCTTTGCCTAGGTTCTCACAACTGTCCATTCGCAATGCGGAAGTGGAGCCACATAGAGGACCAGGGCTCTTCTCAGGGTCACAGGACAAGTCTCTGTGCATTGTCTTATTTGTTACTCCCGAAAGAGACTTCTCCCAGAGTTCTGCCCTGGGAATACAGGGAAGATAGCAGATGTCTAGATAACAGATAGCTCTTTCCAAATTGTATGTCATGTGATGTTCTCAGCAGTCCCACAAAGGGAAGCCCCTGAGAAGAGCAATACCTGGAGTCCTGGGATCCCCAAGGAGCCAGAAGTGGATGGAGACCAGAAGCTACCTCTCAGAAAGTGCCTGACTTCCTGAGAGGCGGGATGAGACGCTACTGAGGCCCTGTCACCCCATTTACATCTACAGATGGCTCACTGATAGCCCCTGAGCAGGAAGCAGGGCCACCCTGGTTATACAAGCCTGATTAGTGATAAGGAAGAAGGAAACACACAAGCTCAGAGACCACGGCACTGGCCTTCAGGAGCCGGCATCACCTCAGCAAGCAGCACCCTGACCCACCCACCCAGTAGCCCGTCTGCACAACCCCAAGACAGACTTCTATTAACTCCAACCCACCACCCAGCAGTCTGCCTGTCTGTCTGTACCTCTAGACAAACCCATTCAGGCTTTGTCCTCCTCTGGGATGGAGCCTGCAACCTGGGTCACCAAGGACATGAAAACTGAGCTCCCCGGGAAGTGTGTGTCTCCTCTCGTGGTGATCATTGGCAAAGTGGGGACGAGATACATATTCTCAGATGCTCCGAGGGTCTAGGAGAGCAGGATCCTAGACTCACAGAACCTGTGGGGAGGCTCAGCACTGCCACCACTGCCAGCTGAGAACTGACACAGACTTCAGGGACAACTTACCACCCCTGGAGAGGATCAGCCCATTACAGCCTCGGGTTGACCCGTGAGCAGATGGCTTGAGAGGATTGAGAAGAGGGAGTGGGGTGACTTCCAGCCCAGGGTACCCCGTTTCTAGCCGGGGACAGAGGCAGGTGCACCAGAGGTGGAAATGGCCCAGGGCAATGTAGCTATTGTGTGGGTGGGGAATATTTCCTCTGCATAGGGAACCTCCATCTGTACTGGGTGACTTGGGGAGGGTGGGGTCACTACCCTTCTAATGATGGGAAACCAGAGACTAACCCAGCATGTGACTCTTGGACCCCTGTTTTAGGAAAGGGTCCCACAAACTGCCACACCATCCATGAACTTTCTGAGTGTAATATGTGGGTCCTGGGGCTTGACCTCACCAACGAGGCCAAAGTCTTGGACATCACAAGCCTCTCTCTCCCCCCGCAGCGCTACCAGTACATGTTGGAACACATCACTGGCAGGGCTCCCTTCCTTGAGAGAGAGACCGTGGGCCAGGTGCTTAGGACAGAGGGAGGCAACTGAACTCTCACTGATCCTTGAAAAGGAGCTGGGCTCAGATCAAAAATGTCTGACCACAACCCATACACACCAGGCTACAGAACCTGTGAGAACCTGGAGAAACTAACACCCACCATCTTGGAATGGATGCTCCCGGGCACACGGCCCTGCTGTGGAGCCCCCACCACTGCCCAGCACAGCCCTTCACATCAGGTGTGAGGATATAGCCCTAGCCTCCCAGCCTCTCAAAAAAAAAATGAAAATACTAATAACAATAACAGCAACAACAATACAGTTGTGGTCAAGAACAGGGCTCGGTAAATACTTTATAAGGAGCCACAGCTAAGCCCTACTGTGTGTGTGTGTGTGTGTGTGTGTGTGTGTGTGTGTGTGTGTGTGTGCACAAGGTACATTTTTTAATAATTTACTTATTTTTATTTTATGTGCATTGGTGTTTTGCCATGGGTTTCGGGTCCCCAGGAACTGCAGTTACAGACAGTAGTGAGCTGCCATGTGGGTGCTGGGAATTGAACCCGAGTCCTCAGGAAGAGTAGTCAGTGCTCTTAAATGCTGAGCCATCTCTTCGGCCCCCCACAAGGAACTTTAATAGTCTACCATTGAGCTGCATTCCAGGTCCTCTTTTTCACTTTTTATTTTGAGGCAGGGTCTATCCTGGTTAATTCTATGTCAACTTGACACAAGCTAGAGTCATTAGACTGGATTAAAACCCCACCTCTTCTATGTTCTGAGACTCAAGTCTGACCCTGTTGGCCTCCCTGCCCTGATTTTCTGGGCCACTATGATGGATAGGCTGTCCTAAAAACTGGCCTCTGCCTTTGACACAGAGGAAGATCTCCATACAGGATTTGCCCTCCACCCTCCCTGACCAGAGTTGGCTACCAGCATGGGAGCTGGCCAAGTGGCAGAGGGCTACTTGGTGCTGTATGGCACATGCCACAAACCAACTTCCCTTCAAGTGCGTTCTCCCTCTACCTATTGCTGCACAGAACCATATAGCTATATAAATATAGGTATATAGGGGCTGGAGAGATGGCTCAGCGGTTAAGAACACTAGCTGCTCTTCCAAAAGACCCAGGTTCAGTTCTTAGCACCCACATGGCAGCTCACAGCTGTCAGTAACTCCAATTCTAGGGGATCTGATACCCTCACACAGACATACATACATGCAGGCAAAACACCAAAGGTTGAGGCAGGATGATTATCTTGAATCCTGTTCAACCTGGGAGACATAGTGAGTTCCAGGTCAGCTAGGCAGGGCTACAGAGCAAGACCCTGTCTCAAAAAACAAAAAAAAAAAAAAAATGATGATACTAATCACAACAACAATACAGTTGTGGTCAAGGACAGAGCTAAGTAAGTACTCTACAAGAAGCCACAGCCAAGCCCTGCTCTGTGTGTGTGTGTGTGTGTGTGTGTGTGTGTGTGTGTACATGCACTCATGAGGTACTGTAATACTCTACCACTGAACTGCATTCCAGGTTATATTTCCCCTCGAGACAGGGTTTCTCTGTGTAACAGCTCTGGCTATCCTACAACTCACTTTGTAAAACAGGCTGGCCTTGAAACTCAGAGATCCACCTGCCTCTGCCTCCTGAGTGCTGGGATTAAAGGTGTGTACCACCTCCGCCATCAGCAAATGCCCTAAACCACTAAACCATCCCTCCATCTCTTCTTTTCTTTTCTCTATACTGGCTATTGAACCCAGGGCCTTGTGCACGCTAGGCATGCACCTACCAACTGAGTTATATGCCCAGGCCCTGTCTCTGTCTTACCAGGGGTGGGGAACTCCCTATTCTCCCGCCCACGCACAAAGCCCACAGAAATGGAGGCGAATGGAAGGAGGCTGCTCTTTAGGTGAACCTTGTCCAGCAGTGTCTTCTCTCTGGAGGGAGACACCCCCCTCTCTCCAGCAGCAGCAGGAGCCTGTGGCATATGGAAGCTGTACCAGAAAATGGGGCTGGGGGTGGGCACAGGATCCAGCTTCCCCTTGGAAACTGCCCCCCCGGGGTGTAAGGACCTTCTCTGTCACAGGGGCATCCTGCCATGCACAGGGCCTGTGAGGACACTGATGATGCTGGCGGAGTGGAGATGGTAAGAACTGGAAGGATGGCGCCAGCAGACCAAGTGGGTGAGGCCCAAGGGACAGACCGGAAGGAGTCGAGATGAGGGGCCAAGAAGGAAGCCCCCCAGAAGCACCCTCCCACATACTTCCTGCAGGAAGGACAGCTAGTGGAGCAGATATCCATGGCACACTTGGCTGGCCTCAGACAAGGCCGGATCCAGAAGTGGTGGGTGTACCAGGGAAGAAAAGAAGGATGCAGCTCTGAATAGCACCGGGAAGCTGGTGGGGAGGTGGCCAGGGAGCTTCTCCTGGCCTTCTTACTCCGTCCCTCCAACTGGCTTCTTTACCCATCCTAAAGCGCTTGCCCACCTTCCAGCCTGGCTTCCTTGCCTGATGGGACAACTGTGCCCAGGCTCAGCTAGCTGTGTCTCTCAGCACCCAAACAAGAGGTCCCGGCTAAGGCAGGGCTCAAGCAGATGTACTGACACTGTGCACTTGAAGGGTGGGTGGGTGGGAGGAAACGGTGCCCCGCTGCTCCCTCAGCCTTCGTGAGGAAGTGCCTCCTATGCCCTGCACTGGCAGGGGCCTCCCCGAAGCCTCCTGCAGGCAAGGTTGACTAATCCAGATGGGCGAGGTCCTGATAATGCACGTCTCTTGCACCAGCCCAACTCCTTAACAAAAATGTCCTCCCATGCCCTACCAAAGCCACCCTGCCCCCTGGGGGTATCCAGGACTTTTCACCATTGTGGGAGTTAGGTTATAGTTTACTCCTAGGAGGCTGAGCCCTGGCCAAGAGTAAGCCGAGAGCATCAGTGTCCTGGGAAGATCAAGTTAGGGAAGAAAGGGAGAGTCCCAGCAAAACAGCCTCCTGAAGCCCAGTAACCCGGAAACAGAATGCCGCTCACCCACACACCACACGCCCTCCTCTCCCCACTCCCAACCCCACCGAGCTAACCTTCTGGAATTCCACCCACATGCACTGCCTCCCATAGCCTCTTCTACCATGAAGCTTTCCAAAGATCTGGGGGTTTAGAGGGACTTTACCAACCCTGGGCCTACGCTGTTAGGTTTTGTTCCCCCCAAAAGTCAGCTCAATCAGAGAAGCGAACCTTTTTCCACAATCAGCAATAGGTCCTGACAAATTTGCTGTCCTTCGCTCTGTTGCTTCAGGGAGTGGACACACTGCCATCACCCTCACCCCACCCCAGCCCTGAACACTGCAGTCTGTCATTTCATAATTATCTCTGCAAAGATGCCACCTCTGGGAGACGGCCGAGATCAGTGCACTAGGCAACGTCAAAGGAGGCTGTCACCCACGTCACCAGGGTCACAATACATTAATGTGAGAAGAGGGGAGCCCTAAACACAGACTCACCTTCTAAGGTGCATCTTCTCAGGGCCATAGAGAGTCGCAGGCAACCCCAGCCAGGAGGTGACTTTACTGCCAACTGTCCTCGTGTGAACTGCAAAGCCCCTTACCTGATCCAGGAGATAAGTCTCAGCAGGCGGACACGGGCCACCCACATCTGAAACCACAAGCACATCACAGAGCTACTGTCCTCCATGGAGCTGAGAGGTGCCTGTCGCCTCCTGCTGCAAGCCAGAATGGTGAGGAGGGATAAGACTTCACTCCATGACACCGAGCATCACCAGACAGGGACGGTGGACATTTGTCTAACGACTGACCGAGTGTGCACTGTCCTCCCAGGAACCTCACAGGAGCACACAGGCAGCAAGGACGTGGTACAGAGCAGGCTTGAGCAGAAGCCCTTCTAGGTTTTTCCCCTTCGAGGTTTTTTGAGACAGCACTGACAGCGAGTGTGAGTGCTAAACATAAGTAAAAACTCAGTCAAGAGAAACAAACAAGACAGACAGTTGGTGGGGCACGCCTTTAATCCCAGCACTCCGGACGGAGGCAGAGGAAGGCCTGGTCTACAAAGCGAGTTCCAGGGCAAGCAGGGGTGTTACACAGAGAAAACCTGTCTTGAAAAACGATGGATGGATGGATGGATGGATGGATGGATGGATGGATAGATAGATAGATAAGGATTTTTTAAATGGGAGATCTTTACCTCTCCCTCATGGATGCCCATGTGAGCACAGACACTTCTGTATATTTTATTAAGTTTTTGTTTTTTATTTTTATTTGTTTCTTGAGACAAGATCTCTCTATTATGTGGCTCTGACTGTCCCAGAACTCATTACTGGAAGCAGGTGGCCTCGAACTCACAGAGATCCACAGGCCTCTGCCTCCTGGGTTGCTAGGATGAAAGTGTGCGCCACCACACTTGATTTTGTGTTTGTTTGGTTTGGGTTTGGGTTTATGTATTTGGATACTTGCCTGCATGTACGTCTCTGCACCACATGTGTGCCTGGTGCCCTCGGAGTTCCATCAAAAGAAGTTGGACCACTGGTTGTGAGCCACCGTGTGGGTGCTGAGAATCAAACCAGAGTCCTCTGGAAGAGCAGCCAAGGCTCTTAACCACTGAGCCATCTCCCTAGTCCCCCAAGCACAGTTGTTTTTGTTTTTTAAGCTCACATAAGATTATTAGATATAGGCCGGGCGTTGGTGGCGCACGCCTTTAATCCCAGCACTCGGGAGGCAGAGGCAGGCGGATCTCTGTGAGTTCGAGGACAGCCTGGGCTACCAAGTGAGTTCCAGGAAAAGGCGCAAAGCTACACAGAGAAACCCTGTCTCGAAAAACCAAAAAAAAAAAAAAAAAAAAAAAAAAAAAGATTATTAGATATAAAAAAAGAAAAAGCAAAGAAAAGAAACAGAGCTAGAAACTCCACCCTGAAGACAGCGAGCCAAGCATGGTGATTCATGCCCGGAACCCCAACACTTGGGAGCTAGTCAGGAGGCTCAGAAGGGCAACATCATCCTCTACAGAGTGAGTTTAAGACCCGCCTAGGCTACATGAGATCCTGTCCCAAAAGCAAGAAGGAAGGAGTTGGGGAAAGGGACTAGATCATTACATGAAGCACTAACTGAAATGGACCTTCTGGAGTCCTGCTCTAAGCCTTCTGTGAGGACTACATTTGTTATTATTTTTATGAATTACTCTTACTATCATTCTTTTGGTCCTCCTTGAAACCTCGCTATTTAGAAGAATGAGCGAAGTCATTTGGGCTTTCACTCTGTTGAACAAATGGATGAATATCATCTCTTCATTTCCTTTTCTACTATTCATTGCCTAATACATAATGGAATTTTTATATTTTTATGTTAAAAGGTGGCATATTCATCTGTTTCAGCCAGGGGCTCTAGAGGAACAGAACCAATAGAATTGAGGCATATTAAAGGGAGTTGTAGTAGACTGGTTTACCCAATACAGTTTGGGTATCTATCAACAGCTGCCTGCACACTGGAGAGGCTGAGAACTCAGTAGATGCTCAGTCCTCAAGGCTGGATGCCTCAGCAGGTTTTTTTTTTTCCAAGACAGGGTTTCTCTGTGTAGCTTTGGTGCCTGTCCTGGATCTCGCTTTGTAGACCAGGCTGGCCTCGAACTCACAAAGATCCACCTGCCTCTGCCTCTCTAGTGCTGGGAGTAAAGGCGTGAGCCACCACCGGCCAGCACCTCAGCAGTTGTAAGGCCAAGAGAATTCTTGGAGAACCACTTGTCTTCGGTCGGCATTGGAAGCTGAAAAGGCTGAGTTCCAGTGTCACTGGAAGACAGCGGGAACCGTGACATCAACAGAATAGATGAACTCATGAACCAAACACAAAAGCAAGCAGCCGGCAAAAAGCAAAATCTTTCCCCTCGGACCACTTTATATTAATGTCTCAGCTGCCACCAGAAGGTGTGGCTCATATTGCAGGCGAGTCTTCCCATTTCAATTAATGTAACCGAGAAAATCCCAGAAACCAGAACGGCCGAGTAGTTAAGGCATCAGACTCATGAAAATTCACCACAGGCATGCCCAGACGTTGACCTAATCTAAATACCTCACAGATAAACCAGAGACTTGCCTCACAGGTGAGTCTCTGTACTGTTAACAATCAATATTAATCATTACAAGTCCTCCCTTGTCAACTTGACACCCAAACACATATCCTTACATCATGCTTAATTTCCAAGTGAAGACAAGTTCACAATTCTGCCTAATGTAACTATCCCAGTACAGCCACAAACACACTATCCTTCCCTCAAAGTAGGTCAGAGTCCCTTTAATGCTTAGTCTTTTAGTGTCCCAAAAGGCATGTATAATAATAAATATTTACAAGACTTGGTACCTGATATGATGCTGCTTCACAATTGTGTGTTGATGTGGACATATGGAGACACAGACACAGACATGAGGCAGGATAGAAGGGCACGAAAATTATGGTGGCGTAGAAAGGAAAACGTGGGGACGAAAAAAGGCCATTCATCTCAAGATCTGGTTCTCCCTCTCTGATGATAAAGACAGAAAACTTGACACAATAAAGCCAAAATTGCCTGAAACAGTATGTGCTTGAGAGGAGACATCTCAAATGAAAATGTCAAAGACAAGAAAGAAATTGTGCTTCTTTGTTTGTATTTTCGAGACCGAGTTTCTCTGTATAACAACCCTGGCTATCCTGGAACTCTCTCTGTAGACCAGACTGGCCTCGAACTCACAGAGAGCCACCTGGTTCTGCCTCCGAGCGCTGGGATTAAAGGCG